>MU226799.1:6645120-6659552 GCA_018584345.1 Thuja plicata | reverse complement strand
TCTCAAAAAAGTGAAATTTTCATCAAATTATGGTGGTCGTACACGAGAGGTTTTGAAAATTTACTTTATAGTCAATTAAAAATTAATAAAAAAAAAAATATTCAATTAAAAAAAAAGCAAAAATATTTTGACCAATCTTTGATGTGTTAGGTACATTCCCCCAGAAGGATTTAGAAAAATTCATTTATTTACTTCAAAATAGGGTGGCCGTACACATGTAGGGTATGGTCCTGAAACAGGCATTTTGAAAAAGAGGTTTTTAAACATGCCTACTAAAAATAGTTTCTACTATGTGGGTATTTAAATAAATTACATATTTGAAAAATAGACTCTGAGCACTACATTTTCTATTAGTGGATTTTTTTGATATTCAATCTTTAAGTGCCTCAAATTTTGACATCAATTGATAGACAACTTGAAAATCAGGGAAAACACTTCCACTTTTTGCCCAAAAAGTGGACTCAACTTCTTGCTGGCACCCATATAACGAGAGCCAAAAAAGCCCTCAACCAATACAACTACACATTATTAAAATATTCTCTTAATCAAATTTTGAGAGCCATAATGCCCTCAACAAGAGTGATTGCTCACTCAATCTGGTAAGGGGAGAGAAAATTTCCATGTATAAAGCAATGAAGTTACCAAAAGCCATCAAATCCTATTTCTCCAAACTTTACCTGAATAGTTTCAGGGCTTCATAAAGAAGCTTCTTCTTAGCTACTGTCTCAACATAAAAAATCCCAGCAATATAGCCTTGTTTTAGATCAAGTTTTATCCTAGTAACATCTTTGTGGATAGTAGCCCTAAGGTCCTCTCTTATTAGAACATAGACGAACAAGGATGCACCCACACCATTAGCTTGCTTGAATGTTAATATTGGGTGGTTTCAACTTGTCCCACTTTAGTTGGATCATCTTATCCTATTCGTTGATGTATTCAATTCTAGTGAAGAATATCTTGTCATTTATTACCTCACATATTGCAGTTATGATTCCATTATAAAAAATTTAAAATCTAGATGCCTTACCTTCAAAAATTATTTTTTTGCGATCCATCCATACATGCCACAATACCATCGAAGAAGTGATGATCCATATGCTAGACCACAATGATTTGTAATTGTAACTTAGCCAACAATTGAGGAAAACATCTAGGGAGGGGCCCCGGGTTGAGGACCATTCCAAGTCCAAAGATAAATGAGTCCAACATTGCCTTGCAAACTCACATTCATAAGGAGGTGATTTGTCGATTGTTCATTTTGATTGCACATCACACAAATCATTGGCATGTTGATACCATATGTTTTGAGCCTTTCTCTAGTCATAATTCTACTATGTTTAACTATCCAAAGGAATAATCCATCTCTTAGAGACACCAATTTATTCTAGGGGTAAGTGCACCAAGATGGTGAACAAAAAGGGGGTATAAGTGGCCACTTTTTTTTTTTTTTTTTCTAAAATAAGGTAAACTTGAACTTCAAAGAGAAATTCGAGGGTCATGCACTCAAAATTAGAAGATGTGTAAAGAATAAGAATTGTAGTACTTTGAATCTAGTTTCCAAAATACTTTTAATTTTTTTAAAAATGGATAAGATTAAGAGAGTCAAACTCGCCGCGTACGAAAAATTGTTCCTAATTTTTTCAGAAAAACATAACATAGTTGTTTCTGTGTGCTTCACAAAATATATAGTTAGATTCAATATTTTATAAAACCCTTTGGTAGGATGATAGGTAAGAGTGAGATCTAGAATTTGTGTATTTTTTTTGTAATTTTTTGTTGAGTATATTTTTTTTTATGATTTTTTGAAGTGAACGCATCTTGAAAATCTGGTACCTATTCATGCATTGGGCATAACTTGCATCAAAATAATAAAAAATGTAAAGTTTTTTTAAAAGTGTATAGAATCAAGTGTAGAGAAATAATATGTAATTTTTGTTGAATTTGGTCAAATAGATCAAAATTTATTAAAAAAATTGTAGACATATGTCTCTAAGGACTGTCAAGACACTGGTAAAGAAAATTAAAGCTTACTATGCTAATGTTGTCCAAAAATAGAAAAATTTATATGGTCAGAAAGAGGAGAAGATGTGTGAGATGATGGTGGTAATTTTAGAGAAACCCACTTGATCATTTGTAAAGTTGATGATAACGAAGTTGAGAAATCATGTTGGAAGATGAAAAAATGTGTAAAGGGACAAAAATGGAGGGAAAATGAGCTTGCAAGCCCTTAGGGTCATTTCCAAACCTCTTACCAAGCCAAAAACCGCACGGGTTTTGATGTGAAAAATAACCCGCTCGGGTTTTGAAAAGTATAAAGTACCATGTATAGTTTTACATAACTCGTACAGGTTATGTAGAACTAAAAATGTAATTTTGAGCTTTACATAACCCATACGGGTTATGTAAACATTAAAATATATGCCCCCTCCTGTCTCTCTCTCTAGTTTTACATAACCTGTACGGGTTATGAGAAAGTGTGAACGTTGTGATTAGGTTTACATAACCCGTACAGGTTATGAGAAAATCTTCATTTTTTAGTGCCAAAGGCCTAAAAACAAGCATTGCAAGTTGTTTGAAGGCCCCACTGCTATTGCACATGATTTTCTGCGACAGTAACATATAGGTTTTCTTTTTTCTTTTGTCAATTTTCCTTTGAAATGATTGATTTGTCTTGTATTTTGGATTTTTTTTGAAGTTATTTTATCATTATTACTTTAGATTATAATAAAATGATTCTGATTTTTTGTTTTTATGCTATTTGATTATGGATTGTCATCATGATGTTATGTGTAGGAAAATCAATATCAACAATGGGAAAGAATAAGAGAGAAACAATTGAACAACGAGAGGCAGCAAGGGAAAGGCAAAGGGAGTGTATGATGAGATTATGTGAAGGTACGTCATATAATGCACCTAATGTAAATGGTGAACATTCAAAAATTGAAATTGATATGATGAATGCACCAAATCAAAATGATCAACATACACCAACTCAAATGCATGTGGCACCTAATGAATGCAATGAACAAACACAATTTGAAAATGATGTAATGAATGCAGATGTTAATGAAAGTGAAGAAGATATACCATTTGAATTTGATGTGATTAATGCACATAATGCACCTAATGAAAATGAAGAGCATACACCAATCTTAACGCCTCCTAGAATAATTCATAGAAAACCAAAGTTTCTAATAGACATTGATGAAAATATTTTGAATCTAATGCTTGATAAAATTTCTGAAAGAACTTGTAGAAGAATGGTTAGAAGAATTTGGAATAACTATTTTGAAAACTTAAATCAAAGTGGAAGATGCCAATTAGTTGTTGAAATGATTAAAAATCTAAAATTTAGAGAGAGTGAAAATTTTGGGGTTAGGAACATCTAAAAATAATGGTGAAAGCGCCATTGTGAGAAATATTTTTGATGCATACCAAACCATTGGTTCAAAGTCACACTCTAAAGATGATAATGTTACTCGTCGTATCCTCAAATCAACCATAATGGGAAAGCAAATGAAAAAATCTCGTTTAATAATCAAAACAAGCAATGCATTAAGGATAAGTAGAACCACATTCCACCATTCTTTAGATAGAGGAGAGAAAATTGAGGATCCTAGCAATAATTCTCTTTGGGAATTCTATAGTAGACTCCAACGCAAGGACAAGGTTGTTGTTGATGAACTAAGAACAATAATTGAGAAATATTGGCATGACAACAAAAGGGTTTCACCTAACCAAAATGATGTTGTTAGAAGGCGAATTGGAATTAGAAATTGTGAGCCACATCCGAAACACTTTTTAGATATGACTTAAACACAATTTTATGAAAGGTTTCTTCAAAGATTCCCTCATATTAAAATTAGTCAAAGATTTTTTGAGATGACGAAACCATTTTATGTTAAAATTAATCATGCACATACTACATGTTGTTGTAGGGTCCATGTTGAATTTTCCATGCATTATGAGATTTATCACTATATATGGTACTTTGCATGCTAACAATGTTTTGCAAGAATGTGGTCTAGAAGCACCTCCTAAGTCACCGAAAGAGTTCATTTCAAGTGTACTCTATAAACAAGATGATGGGTGCATTTATTATAAGATGATTGTTTGAAAGGATTATTTCCTACATGTGGCAGTTTAAAAAAGTTTCATAGATGCTTACATCTCGATAACACACATGAAATTTGGAAGGAACTAGTTTCTATTGGAAAATACAAGTCAGTCACATATGGTGTTAAAGATGGAAAAGAATTAAAGATGTGTGAGTTAGTGAAAAGGGATATATGTGTAGCTGATTTTATGAAGATGTTTCAAGAGAAACTAGTTTATGAGTACATAGGCCACATACATAGAGCTAGGTTGTTATATGAGCAATTCAAGTTGTGTTAGGAAACTTTCCCCCTCGGTATTATTATCTCTTTCTTTGATTTTGTAGAGAATTATACATTAAAACCTCAAAATGAAGTACAAACTATGTATTACCACTCTACACAAGTTACAATTTTTGTACACATAGTTTTCATGTGTGCACATGATAGCACAAAGGAGGACATAAAGGTTATAAGAGAGTATCACATCTATATCAGTGATGATCGTACACATTCTTCAAATTTTGTGCAAGGATGCTTTAAAGTCTTCTATGACAGTTTAAGGGAAAGAGGTATAAGATACAACCAACACTTAATATGGTCAGACAATTGCACCTCACAATTCAAGAATGCAATGATGTTCTACTAGTTGACTAGGATGCATGTGACAAGTGGTGTACACCATTTTTGGAATTTCACCAAGGCAGTTCATGGAGAGGGAGAGCATGATGGTGTGGGAGCATGTGTGAAAAGAGCTCTTACCAGAGAGGAATTGAAGCATGAAGGTGGTACAGTGTTAATAGATGCTGAAACAATTGTGCAATAGTGTAATTCTATGATGGGACCAGGTAATGTAGATAAGTCTATGGTTTCTAGATATTTTTGGTTAATACGTGAATCTAACATTCAAAACTTAAATTTAGATTGTTGTACACTTACATGATCAAGTGATATTCATTCATTTAGAAGTTAAAATACAACATCATTAACTATTTATACTAGACATATTACATGTTTTTGCTCTTCCTGTATGCATTTTGTGTGGGATGAATGTGAATCAAAATAGTGGGTCGACCAATGGTCTTCTAGACCTTTGCGAACCCTAGATACATATCAACTTCCTAGAGCACTACAACTGAACTAAATGGGAACATCAGTGGATTTTGACCATGTATCTGACCTAGTTGAACCAGGTAATTTCTCAATTTATTACTTTGTGAATGCTTTTGATCTTGGTGTACATGCATTCTAAGGTCTATTTATTAGTTCTTTTTATTGATTTTGGTATTAACTTATAGCCTTCTACTAAATGCAGGTAATGTATATGCAATCCTTGCAGATGATAACAATGAAGAAGGAACATATTAATTTTTATATCATTGTATTGAGGCCAAAATTAAATTGGCAACTACAATCCTTGATGGAGAGGGTTTTAAGTACCCAATAGGATCTGTTGTTGTGACAAGTTGTATTAAGACCTCTTAAACTCAATTTATTACACTTTGTATTGATATTGGAATTAACTTATCATTATAATTAACTGCATGTACCCTATCATGAATAATAACGCCTAGTTATTTGAGGACTTTGAGACACAGAGACATATTCTTGATTACTCTAACCTTGTTGTTGCAACAAATATTCAATTGATTAAATATCCTGGTAGACCTCTTAACAAGAATTTGTGGAAAGTTCATGAATCTAACCACGAGGCAATAGTTGACACAATAAGGGTTAGAGCTGATCTAGAAGGTTCACTAATTGATTTTGGGCCATATAGATGAATGATTCTACAATATGGTAGAATGATTTTGACAATTTTGCATGTGTCATTTGTGAAACATTACAACTTCGCTACATTTTGCATATACAAATAGAAACCAACAGTAATGTGCATATTTAGATGTGGAATTATATATATAAACAATAACCAATAGTAATGTGCATATTTAGATGCGGAATTTTGTATATAAAAACAACAATCAACTGTAATGTGCATATTTAGATACAAAATTTTGTATATATAAACAATAATGACCTTGATCATGCATATTAGATGCAAAATTTGAGATATAAAATTTCCCATGGGGCTGCTTTGAAAATATTGATAGAGCCCACATATTGTATATCCTAATTTGTACCATTTAATTATAAATACATATTGAATTTTGTATCCATACATTTGTATCATCTTAATGTCATGTTTCTCTGGAATATTAAGGTAGATGGTGAATAGTTGAATGTTAAGGTAGATGGTGAATAGATAAATGTTACTGTATTTTTTTGTAAATTTGGAAAACATGGAGATGAAAATAGTGGAGGATTAACAAATCAACAAAAAATTGTCAATTTTTTCAATAATTGCTTTAACCAATAGCTCTTCCAGTTTGGTTGGGATAAAAGTGTCTGGCCTAACATAAAATCACCTGTGCCATTAGCTTTGGATGGCCTGGTAAACACTAGTGACAAACCTGTTTCACCCACGAAGTCACTATAACGTTCGCGACCATGCCAAACTGAAGTGTCCCCAAGGTGCACTAAGCATGATTGGGCAGTGATCTTCCAAGGCTCGTATCTTAGACCTCATGAGATGTATTGGAAAACCATTAGATGCTACAAGATTGTATCACCGAGGCCTACAATAACCTCTCTCCATTCTGGGAGATTCAACTTCATTTCAATTTGGCAGGTAAATCTCACTTGATGCCAAAACTTGTAGTGGTGCTTAGTTGAAAGTTGCACTATTAAGTATCTTTCAAATCATTCATCCTGGCATCAAACTATCTATGACATTAGCTTCGAATGGCTGGGTAAATTATAGTGAAAATCCCTTTTCTCCCACGGAGTCACTAGAATGTTCGCGACCATGCCAGACCGAAGTGTCCCCAAGATGCACTAAGCATGATTGGGAAGCGATCTTCTGAGGCTCGTATCTTGGACCTCATAAGATGTATTAGAAAATGGTTAGATGTTACAGAATGGTGTTTTCAAGGCCTACAATAACCTCTCTCTATTCTGGGAGATTTGACTTCATCTAAATTTGGAAGGCAAATTTCACTTGATGCATAAACTTGAATTGGTGCTCAATTGAAAGTTGCACTATTGAGTATCTTTCAAATTGTTCATCCTGGCATCAAACCATTTGTGCCATTAGCTCTAATTTTCTAGGTAAATTCTAGTGACAACCCTGTTTAACCCACGAAGTTGCTAGAACATTTGCGACCATGTCAGACTTAAGTGTCCCCAAGGTGCACTAAGCATGATTGGGCAGTGATCTTCCAACGGTCATATCTTGGTCCTCGTGAGACATATTGGAAAACCGTCAGATAATAAAAGACTGTGTTGTTGAGGCCTACAATAAACTCTCTATATTCTAGGATATTCAACTTCATTTCAATTTGGAAGGCAAATCTTGCTTAATGCAAAAACTTGAAGTGGTGCTTAGTTGAAAGTTGCACTATTGGGTATCTTTCAAACCGTTCTTCCTAGCATCAAACCGTTTGTTCCATTATCTCTGGATGGCCGGGTAAATGCTAGTGACAACCTTTTTTTTCCCATGGAGTCACTAGAAAATTCACGACCATGCCGGACTGAAGTGTCCCCAAGGTGTACTAAGAACGATTGGGCAACGATCTTCTGAGGCTTGTATCTCGGACCTCATGAGAGGTACTGGTGAACCATTAGATGCTATAGGAGCATGTCGCCGAGGCCTACAATAAAATCTCTTCATTCTGGGAGATTCAACTTCATTTCAATTTGGTAGGCAAATCTCGCTTGATGCCAAACCTTGCAGTAGTGCTCAGTTGAAAGTTGCACTATTGAGTATCTTTCAAATCGTTCATCCTAGCATCGAACCACCTGTGCCATTAGCTCTAGATGGATGGTTAAACTCTAGTGACAAACCCTTTTTTTCCCACGGATTCACTAGAACATTCATGACTATGCCAGACTGAAGTGTCCCCAAGGTGCACTAAGCACGACTGGGAAATGATCTTCTAAGGCTCGTATCTCAGACCTTGTGAGACATATCAAAAAACCATTAGATGCTACATGACTGTGTTGTCAAGGCCTACAATAACCTCTCTCCATTCTGGGAGATTTAACTTCATTTCAATTTGGCAAGAAAATCTCGCTTGATGCTAAAACTTACAGTGGTGCTCAGTTGAAAGTTGCACTATTGAGTATCTTTCAAATCATTTGTCCTAGCATCGAACCATCTATGCCATTAGCTCCAGTTGGCCAGGTAAACACTAGTGACAACCCCATTTCACCCATGGAGTCACTAGAATTTTTGCGACCATGTCAGACTGAAGTGTCTCCAAGGTGCACTAAGCATGATTGGGCAGCGATATTATGAGGCTCGTATCTCGGTCTTCGTGAGATGTATCAATGAACTATCAGATGCTTAGTTGAAAGTTGCACTATTGGGTATCTTTCAAACAGTTCATCTTGGCATCAAACCACCTATTCCATTAGCTCTGGATGGTCGATTAAATGCTAGTGACAACTCCCTTTTTTCATGGAGTCACTAGAGCGTTCACGACCATGCCAGACCAAAGTATCCTCAAGGTGCACTAAGCATGATTGGGCAGTGATCTTTTGAGGCTCGTATCTCAGTCCTCGTGAGTCGTATTAGTGAACCGTTAGATGCTAAAAGATTGTGTTTCTGATTCCTTCAATAAACTTTCTCTGTTCTGGTAGATTCGACTTCATTTAATTTGGTAGGGAAATCTCGCTTGATGCAAAAAATTGCAGTGGTGCTTAGTTGAAAGTTACACCTGTATGTGATAAAATCTAACCTGTTGGGAGCACGCTTAGACATGCAAATGTTAGAGATATATATCAAATAACTATACTAAACATGTCTAAGAAGCATACTACCAAAAACAACAAGAGATCCATCACAACCTCCGATGAGCCAAACAAGTGCACCCAAGCCTTGTTGATTTGCTCTTAGAGAGGTTTGTGGGTGTGCTCTCGCAACACAATATATTTAATCCCACTACTTGATTGAAGATGCAAACTAAGTGATTGAAATGAGTGAAGGACTCAAGAAACAAGTATTGAAAACTTGTCTCAAGCCTTCACCATAAATGCAAATGCAAGACTACACTATGATGAAGATTCAAAAAACTAAACTAAGATGATATGCATAAGATAATAGAACTAAATTCATTTTCCATTATCCTAACATGTGATTTCTAAATTCAAACTATGAACTAATAAGCATACAACATGAAATGCACTAAGAAATTCTAGAGTTATACTAGCATGATAACAATGCATAAATGAGAGATGATTTGCTCTTGACAAAGGCCTCTATTTATAGAGTTTTTGGAGGAGAGAGAGGGATTGGATGAGGTGGAACTCATGTGGCATCCACATAGGTGCCACATGAGGGACACATAAGCCATGCAAGAGGCCCACGTTTCTCACACATGTGTGAGCAACTTTGGATGTGATGGGTCAAAGTGTACTTAAAGTACACATGTGAAAGATCTTATAAGAAGGTGTAAGAGGGTGTAAGAGTTTTGGACCAATAAAACACATTTGGAAAGTGTAAGAAGGTGTCATCATAGGTGTAAGAAACCTTGTTGGCACCAGATAAGGATTATTTAGAAAATACAATTTTTAGAAATTTGCTCACACATGTGTGAGCAAATAATTATGACTAATTGGTGTAGGAATGAAGAAATTAGCTTAATTAACCTTAGTTAATTAATAGATAGGTCTATTTGGTGAGAGTGATGGGAGGTAGGGTAGGATTTAGGTTCAAATTAGCTTAATCTAAATTTAAAATTTAGATTAATTTGGTTTAGTAGAATTTAAGTCATGTGAAGGAATAAATAAATTAAAAATTTATTTAAAGGGAATCAATGAGGGATAATGTATTAAATAAGATTTAATATATTAAAAGGGGGTAGTATTTAAATTAAATTCAAATACTAAAGAAAGTGAATCATATTTAATTAAATAGATAGAAGAATATAACAAATATAATTAATTAAAATTAACTATAATGTTATGGGAATATTAATTAAATTAATATAAGGATGATTTTGGATGTCTACATTTTGTCCCTCTTTGATGCATCGTCGAAAGTGACGTAGCATCAAAAAAAAGAAAATAAGATGCCCCAGAGAGGTCAGAAAACCTACGGTAGCGAGAGCAGAGGAGTGTGCCCCCTTGAGAAAATAATAGGAAAAAATACAAATTTTTAATAAAATTTTCTCGAAAAGGCAAGAAAATTGGGAAAGCAGACCAATTGCATGGCGTGTCCAAGAAAAATGAAGGAAAAACAGGGACCAGAATAGGAAAAGGGGAGACCGACGAAAGAAATGGGTCCCAAGGGGCTATAAATAGTCCACCGGGGCCCATGGACAAGTCATTTTCACTCACAAAGAGCAAAAAGAGAGAAGAAGCAGAGAGCAATGGCAGTGCAACAAGAGTGAGAACAACTTGGGGAGTGCGTCCGTGAATTCCAGCGACCTACAGATGCGGGACCACCGATGAGTAGTCGAGCACCGTCTTTGTCTTTTATGCATTGAATGTTTTGAGAGGGAAAAAGGGTGTAATAAATGCTCCAAAACTGGCGCGCAGTGCAGACAATGATCGTTGAATACCGTTTATGTAGACAGCGATCGATAGATCACCGTCCTCGCAAACGATCGACAGGCGATCGACGTCTGCGTAGACGGAGATCGACCGATCTTTGTCTGCGAGGGCAGGGGGAGGTCAAAAGACGCAGTAGAGACGGTGATGTATGAACATCATCGTCTGCGCAGCAAGGGGGCGGTAGCCTAAACCACCATCTCTGCAGATTGATGTTTGTGGAGATCCGCCAGCTCCGCAGACTAGCGACTGCGAAAGTTCATCGTCTGTGAGGGTCAACCATCGTTTGCACGGATTGACCCAAAAATGGAAGAGAAGAGAGGAAGAAGAGAAAAGACAAGGGTGCGAGAGTATTTTTTGATGCCCCAGACGGGCCTGGGACATTTTTTGATGCCCCAACATGTTATTTGATTGCTAACATTTGCTTGCTGACTACAGGAGGAGACTATTATGTTCCAGGCCAGGGAGTGCTATCCAGTGACCATGGAGCTGGAGCAGCACCTGACAGTGGCGGAGTGGGGACAGGTGACTCTATGTGGACTAGAGCACATGTGGCATTGGCTGCATCTTTGAGTGCATAATGCGCTCATGTCTGCACTGATAGAGAGATGGCATAGTACCACCTCGAGGTTCCACTTCCTGATAGGGGAAGCGACTATCACCCTCCGTGACGTATGGAGGATCTATAGAGTGCCCATTCGGGGGCTTATACCGGAGTACTGTGTGGAGGGGTTAGACCCATATATGGAGATGGCCCTAAGACAGAGGTTTGCTGATTTGCTGATTACACGACAGTGGACGTCTTGGGCAGGGGCTAGGACTATGGAGCCACGGCCATGACGGTTGGTGCTATATCTAGCTGGGTTGATAGGAGGTCTCATGCCTGATCATGCAGACAAGGGGTTCCCCATAGGTTGGGCACAAGTTTTGAGCAACATGGTAGAGGACAACGACCAGTACTGCTAGGGATATGTCATCCTTGGCCAGTTATATTATGATCTCCATATGTGCACCTACCGTAAGGGTAGGGCACTAGGTCCTGGATGTATGCTCTTATTAGTATGGGCATGGCAGCACATTGTAGTCACATGACCGATTAGACATCAGGAGACCCGGGTAGCATATGGGCCCCTTGTTTGTAGATACAGGCCACCAATCAGTTACGAGGCCACAGATTCTGTCGGATACTGGTGCAGGAGACTAGACGAGATGGGGGCTATACTATGGGCACCCTATGCAGGATGTGAGGCCTGGGGTCATGAGATCCCATAGCAGGATGGGTACGTTAAAGATGAGTTTTACGACTCATACTACATGAGATTTGTGCAGACTGACTGTTGGCTTTTTGGGAGGACCACATATATATGTAAAGGAGAAAAATGATGTTATGGAATAAGATTATTTTGATACTCAAATCACTTATCACCTTTAAATTTAATTTTTAGAGTGGAGGGATACATAATATATTCCCTTTTATTCTCAAATGCACAAAGGAAGGATCCAAATTGATCAACCCAAAAAGGATCAATGCATAAATGAATCAATCTATTGGAAATAAGAATAAAGAAGGAGATCCTAGGTTTCCCTCTTAAAATGTGTTTTGAAATGAATATAAATGTGTGATAGATTTAGAATTATTAAGAATTTGAATTGAAATGAATGATAGAAAAGTACTAACCTTGAAATATTGCAGATCAAAGAATGCTATTTTTTGGGGTCTGTACTCAGTTTCTAGAAAATCTGAAGTATGATCTGGAAAGGAAATGCAGAGAAAAACAAAACCAAAAAATATTTTTCCATTCTAATGTTGTCTTATGAAAAAGGTCAACCTTGAACCACAAATGTCAACCCTGACCCAATAATGTTGACCCTGACCTGCACAGATCTGAAAGTGACTTTGTTCGCAGATCCTGGAAGTTGGCCGAAAAGGGTATCCAGATCTGGTCTCAAATATGCTGTTCTGAACCTATACCTGAAAGAAAAAGAGGTTTGTTTGTTGTGGGGGATGGGTTTGTCTTAGTCAAACCCTGATTTAGGAATCAACCTTGAAATCAATAATTGAAATAAGAATGCTAGCAAGTAGTAGAATTGAATCTAACAATGAAGCTATGATATTGAATAGATATGTAATTGTAATTCAAATGTAAGAAAGTATGTAAGTATGAAAGCATATACTTTAGAAACCATAAACCTCCATGATTATATGCTTAAAATCCACCTTGAAGAGAGGATGAATGAGTCTTGAGGTTACACAAAGGATCTTGAAGGAAGATCACACCACCATGATGGCTAGATCTAGGGTTTGAATGATAAATCTTGAATGCTTTGAACCAAATCCCTTCAAAGGATTGAAATCTTGAATCCTTGATCTTCAATGGAGGAATTGAATGCTTGAGAGGAATAATTGAACACCTTGAGAGCTTGAAAACATGTAGAACAATGGATGCTTGAACAAAATCTTGGCTAGAGCTTTTTGCACTTGGAAGACTTAGAGAAAATGAGAGGAGAAGGCTTCCTTTTATATGAAATTAGGGCACAATCTTCTAAGGAGGCCAACATAGGAGAATTAAATTCCAATTAGATCTATGGTCTTAGAAGAGGACCTATATTAAATATAATTTAAGATTTACCACTTCAAAACCCCAAAATAGCTGACCCAGAAGCGGGAAATAACTTTTTGCAAAGACCGAGATCCAAAAACTGTGGGACCCTGAGATTTGAACCCTAGGTAAAGTTTGAGGTCGACCCTGACCTAGGTTAGGGTTGAGGTCAACATAGACCCAAAAGGTCAACCTTGACCCTGAAGTCAAAAACCTCAGATCTGCAGTGCAGGATGCCAAAAACTAGATGGAAAGAAGTGGAATAAGAGGTAGAATAGGGGGAAAGCTAGGTCAAAGTTAGGAACCCATTCAAGGTGCTTTATATGACCCCAAACTAGCAAATCAGAAGGCTAAACCAGTCTACCATGGAAGTGCTTCCATTTTTTGACTATACATTTAGCCCCCACTTTAGCGGGAGTATAGAAATCAAACATGCTCGTGGTAAAGTTAGAAGAATGACATTGGTGGATCACAACGAGGTAGAAAATCACTAGGTCAAGGACATAAGTCCTTAGACCAAGGATTATAACTCAACATACATGCATAAAAGATATGAAAAATAAAGAGCAATCAATCATACAAACATACATGATTACATAAGTAAGACAAGAACAACACTATAGATAACATAGCTTCATGATCTAATCCTACTAGCATGAAAGAAAAAGAGAGAAAAGAGAAAGTTATTACCTCACCTATTAAGATTCCCACCTTACTATGAATCACCAAGGAGGGAGAGCCCAAATAGGTTCGCCCATAAACTGTTCTTGTAATTGTAAATGCGTCTTTTGACAACTTTTGAAAATATCCATAGATCAACATTCTTGTATCACTATGGAATATAAAATGCGTTTCCATTCAGGATTTAGCAACTTATGTGCGTTACCTTTCGAGGATTTAGCATATTGTAAAAAATAAAAAGGGTGCGTATATTTTTAGGATTTAGCAACTTATGTGCGTTACCCTCCAAGGATTTAGCAACCATAAAAGTAAAAATGTGTGTCTCTTCAGGATTTAGCAACTTGTGTGCGTTACCTTCCAAGGATTTAGCAAACATAAAAGTAAAAATGCGTGTCTCTTCAGGATTTAGCAACTTGTGTGCGTTACCTTCCAAGGATTTAGCAAA
>MU226799.1:6600812-6629172 GCA_018584345.1 Thuja plicata | reverse complement strand
GACAACTCCTTTGTTCTTACTCCAAAATTTTGGTTTATCATTATTGGAAGGAGTATAATGTTTGATGCTACCTCTTTGCAAAAGGCCATCTTCAATGTCTTTTCCCTTCTTGACAAGGGATTCAAAGATGTCAGGTGAAGCCATTTTCATTTGGAAGGACATTTTAGAGATTAAATTCTTTGTGAAGATGTCAATCAAGTGACTATCATGTATTTTCCATGGTATACGATTCACAATATGTCTCCATCGTTGTAAGAAACTAGAAAAGGTTTCTCCATTCTTTTGTTTAGTATTGCACAAATCGCTGAGTGTTGCTTGATTCTTGATGTTATATGAATATTTTCCAAAAAAATTCTCTGCAAGGTCAGAGAAGGTAGAGATTGACCCATAAGGAAGGGCCATGAACCATTCGAAGGCTGTGCCTCCAAGACTCCTAGTGAAAAGCATTTTTAAGTAATTCTTGTTATAGGCGACCTCTTGACATGCAATGTAAAACTCTTTGAGATGTTGTAGAGGACATGTTTCACCTTTGTATTTCTTGAATTTGGGCATCTCAAATTTTGGTGGGAATGGTTGCATTGTGATAGAATTGTCAAATGGATAGGGACAAATCTCTTCAAAAGAAAACTCCTTCTTACCCCCATTTTGTAAACCTTGTACAATGCTCTTGAGCTCATTGAATTGTTGGGTGAAATCTGGAGTATTCTGTGTGAAAAATGGGGGTACATAACCTTTGCCTCCTCCAAATTGTGCAGCTGAAAAGCGTGTGGAGGTCATACCAATGGTAGGAGGTATATATTGATAGGCTTGCGATGTATTGATTGCAGATGTTTTTTCCCCCATTGTTTGAAACAAATATGAAGGCAAAGGCATGGAAACTTGCCCTATGTTGTTGACATTAGCACTTGCTCCTTGAGTCGTTGTCGTTTGAGTGCTATTATGTGTAGTATTGTTTGGCAAAGCACTTATGATCTGTTGAATTTGTTCAGGTGTCAACTGGGGTATTGATGTAGTTGTTGATATAGGTGCTGATATAGGTACTGATGTGGGAGGTTCGCTAACAGGTCCTTTACTAGTGTCACGTGATGATGTATCATTTGAAGTAGAAGCCATGGCTGCAGCAGCGGCAAGAGTGACTTTAGTGACATTTTTGGTAAGGAGTGTTTCATCAAAGTCAACAGGAATTGTGACACCATTATGAATAAGATTTAAGAATATTTCATCACTGTTATGCAAAATGGCCTTCTCAACCATTTCCAAGTTGTAAGGGTCTCTAAGGAAGTCATTTAATCGAGTGGGCCTTTCTTCTTGGTCCACTAATTCCATTTTTTTGGCCACTTCCTTGGCTCGTACCCCACTTCCATGAAAATATTGTGTGGCCAATGGGTTCTCCTCATGATTAACAGTGTTGAATGTTGTTCGCCTCATGTTTCTAACTTGGGATCGAGTGACAACCATACAATGGTAGAAGAATGGAAGACAAGGAGATGTAAGAAATGAAATGGAGCAAAGATCTTTGATTGGATTGGATTTGATTTGATTGATTGATTTGGATTAAGAATTGATTTGATTGATTGGATAATTGATTTAAAGGTTTTTGGAACAAAACCTAATCATGTTAAACCTTGTGATGATACAAACACAAAAGGATTTAAAGCAATACCTATTCTACTTGAAGACGGACTTGTGATCTCAAGAAAAATGAGATATCACTAAGGGATTTAAATCACTTGAGACGGACTGATGGTCTATAAGCAATGTTGTGTTTGTTTAAGGATGAAGGTTTGTGATACTTTGATTAAGGTCTTTCAACCTAAAGATTTGATTGGATTTAATGGTTTGATCTAATGCTCCAAGAGAAGGAAGAATGATGATGGAAGAAATAGAAGAATGATCTAGAAGCAAGGTGTTACCTACTCATATTGTTCAATGGCAACAAAAGCACTGTTGATTGAAAACTTGGCCATGAAATTGCAAACTTTGTTGTTGTAGAGGATTTTGTCAAGTTTCTCATGATGTTCAATCTCTTGTTTGATGGATGTTGCAATGTGTTGGAATTCCTTGGATTTACAGGTGGTTTCTTTTTGCTCTCTAAGGACTGGAGATGTAGGAAGCTTAACCTTCTTATGCTTCTTAAAACTGGTCATGTCATGGAAAATTTGTTTTTGGCCGAATGAATGAATGATCTAGGAAAAATGGTTCTAAGGTCCTGTAGAAGGTCAAATTTTGATTATCTTGGCCAATTTTGAAGCTCACTATTTTGAAGCGGAGACGACATTCTTAGACACAGCCGACAATCTTCGCAGACGGTGATCTGTGCAGACAGTAATCTGTGCAGACAGTAATCTGCACAGACAGCGGATCCAGAGCGGAGACGGCCAACTGTAACTAAGGAAGTGTGTTGAAATTATGGGCAGATTTTTGACCTTCAGTTTGATTTTGGGCAAATTTGTTCAATGACAAGAACTAATTTTTAGTACAAGAAAACTAGAAAATAATAGACACGTCTCAAAACAATCCAACAAGGGACAAAGCAACCTTGAGGGATACCAGCAAATGTGACATTAGAGAATCTTGCTTCAACTTGTAATATTTCGTTTGTGTATGTTCAAGTGACTCTTTCAAGCCACTTATGTTTTTACTGGGTCTAGCACAATGAAAACAGTTCAAACAGTAGCTACCTTAGGAATTTGGCTCAGCATGAAATATTATAGGCCCATTGCTTGGTAGACCTTCAGCGCACACAACATGTCACCCCTGGAAGGGCACCCATGTTTTTGCCTTTTGCCAGGTATTATTGTCGTGCTATGAAGATCTCTTTCGCAACACAATACCCTGGGACACGTATGATGGGAATCTTGGGGGGAGAATCTTCCCTCCCCTTGCACTATAATAAGTCACTGTTCGGAGGTGAATCGGGTAGGATACTAATTTATAGTTGCTAGCAAGGTTTCATAGAGTCCCCGCAATCAGTTTGTACGACACTTAAGTCTCTAGTTCAACCATGCCAGTATGCTGAGGATATTCACTCAGTATGGACTACCATTGAACACGACCAGCTCGAGCTTGAAGGGATAAAGAGGACCTTTGGGTCACACTTTATTTCTATACCAGCCGAAGGGATTACCAGTTTGAGGTCGTCCTCTAAAGGGGAAGCGCTCCCTCTAAACATGCCTCTCTAGAAGCTCGATTAAGCTAAGCTTTCTCTTCACCCAAGAACCGCGTAGGCGAGGGGAGAGGATACGGCTATAGTTTAATCATAGTGTCACATATTTTAAGGGATCTAATCTAATGACAAAATAGCTCAAAATAAGTATTGAAAAACACTTCTTCAAATACACCAAAAAGAGTTCATTCCAAATTGAACCTAGTTAAAGCAAAACTATGTGTTTTCTACCTAAGCAAAAGATACAATAGTGTGATTAAACATACATGTTCAATTTTTTTCCCACACAGCAAGAAGGAAACCTTGTAAAGGTGTGTTGATTTACTTTAAGTCATTCAAGAGTTATGAAGTTCATTCCCTTAAACATTCAAGATTGGGTGAGGTTCATTTTAAGCAACATTCATTCTAAGGCAAATGGTTAAGCATACAAGTTCATTTAGATAATCTTTTAAAATCATTTACGGAACCTGCATAAAATTTGTTAGTAGTTTGAAACTTCAGATTTTCAGATGTTGCAAAGAACACAAAACCTAGAAAAAGGCGCAGACGGTGAATCGTCGTAGATGGTGATCTGCACAGACGGTGATCTGCGAAAACGGTGACAGACCTACATAGACGATAAAAGACAGACAGTCAGATTTTATTAAAAAGAAACAAACTTATTCAAACTGAAAAATAATATTTTTACCAAACCAGTCAGCATTTAACCCTTAAAAATTTGGTTACTGTCAGAAATTTGAGAGTTAAAAAATGTTGCAAGTTGACAAAAAGTAAATTAAACCATAGTTTTTATAAGTTGTTCTGAACAGGAGGAGATGGTGAAGTATATGCGCAGACAGCCGGGTTTTGTAGATGGCTGAGAAGCGGAGACGATAGTCTACGAAAATGACGACTCCAGAGTGGAGATGGGTTTGCACAAAAATTTTCCAAACTGTGAAAAATTTGCAAGAAAAGTTAGAAAACAAGGGACATGGGTCCCACCGGACTTGCCAAAATGTATGTGATAAAATCTAACCTGTTGGGAGCATGCTCAGACATGCAAACATTAGAGATATATATCAAATAACTATACTAAACATGTCTAAGAAGCATACTACCAAAAACAACAAGAGATCCATCACAACCTCCGATGAGCCAAACAAGTGCACCCAAGCCTTGTTGATTTTCTCTTAGAGAGGTTTGTGGGTGTGCTCTCCCAACAAAATATATTTAATCCCACTACTTGATTGAAGATGCAAACTAAGTGATTGAAATGAGTGAAGGACTCAAGAAACAAGTATTGAAAACTTGTCTCAAGCCTTCACCATAAATGCAAATGCAAGACTACACTATGATGAAGATTCAAAAAACTAAACTAAGATGATATGCATAAGATAATAGAACTAAATTCATTTGCCATTATCCTAACATGTGATTTCTAAATTCAAACTATGAACTAATAAGCATACAACATGAAATGCACTAAGAAATTCTAGAGCTATACTAGCATGATAACAATGCATAAATGAGAGATGATTTGCTCTTGACAAAGGCCTCTATTTATAGAATTTTTGGAGGAGAGAGAGGGCTTGGATGAGGTGGAACTCATGTGGCATCCACCTAGGTGCCACATGAGGGACACATAAGCCATGTAAGAGGCCCATTTTGCTCACACATGTGTGAGCAACTTTAGATGTGATGGGTCAAAGTGTACTTAAAGTACACATGTGAAGGATCTTGTAAGAAGTTGTAAGAGGGTGTAAGAGTTTTGGACCAATGAAACACTTTTGGAAAGTGTAAGAAGGTGTCATCATAAGTGTAAGAAACCTTGTTGGCACCAAATAAGGATTATTTGAAAAAGACAATTTTTTGAAAATTTGCTCACACATGTGTGAGCAAATAATTAGGACTAATTGGTGTAGGAATGAAGAAATTAGCTTAATTAACCTTAGTTAATTAATAGATAGGTCTATTTGGTGAGAGTGATGGGAGGTAGGGTAAGATCTAGGTTCAAATTAGCTTAATCTAAATTTAAAATTTAGATTAATTTGGTTTAGTAGAATTTAAGTCATGTGAAGGAATAAATAAATTAAAAATTTATTTAAAGGGAATCAATGAGGGATAATGTATTAAATAAGATTTAATACATTAAAAGGTGGTAGTATTTAAATTAAATTCAAATACTAAGGAAAGTGAATCATATTTAATTAAATAAATTTAATTAAATAGATAGGAGAATATAACAAATATAATTAATTAAAATTAACTATAATGTTATGAGAATATTAATGAAATTAATATAAGGACGATTTTGGACGTCTACAACACCATTGGGTTTCTTTCAAGCCATGAGTCCTGGCATCAAACCATCTGCACCATTAGCCCTGGTTGGCCAGGTAAACGCTAGTGACAACCTCATTTCTCCCATGGAGTCACTAGAGCATTCACGACCATGCCGGACCGAAGTGTCCCCAAGGTGCATTACGCACCATTGGGTATGCCATTGAGCGTTTGTAGGGTATGTGAGCATCAGGTAAACTTTCCCAACCAGATGCAATGGAAGCATCAATTTGTTTCCACGACGAATAGAAATGTTGCTGCTCCGAGGATTATTTAGGATCATAATGTATCCCAACTTGTTTTTTTATCACATTTCAAGCAAACCTTCAAAGCGCGAAGGGGACCCACAGCTACATGTAAGGCATGGATCGTACATATGAACACTCATAAGGCATGATTATAGTCATGAATGTACACAAGACATGAATTCTAATACACATGAGGCAATGATCATATGCTCAAGGCATGAATCATACTTTTAGATATCCATAAAGCATGAATCACATGTGTGGATATGTATGAATGCATGAATCATACACATGAAGCATGTATATTCTTAAGACAAATAGAATACTTGTAACGTATGAATTCACTTGTCATGAAACATACACATGAATATTCATAGCACATAGTACATGAATCATATACATGAATTCATTTAAGTCAGAAAGCATATATTTTAATACATAACATGAAGTATATACATGAATTTACTAAAGTCATGAAGCATACATGTATATGGAATGAAGGATACACATGAATACAATGTAGCACATAAAGCATGAATTCAATTAAATCATGAAGTACATTTATACACGAGTACAATGTAGCATACATGTAGGGCATACATTATGAAGCATACACATGAATCCACTTAAGTCATGCATGGAGCCCATACACATGAGTTTAGGTTATGAAACATATACATGAATACATGAATTAAATCATGAAGTACAATTGTGAACACATGTATCACATAAAGTGTACACATAAATTTTCTTAAGTCATGAATCATACATGTAGGACATAGATTATGAAGCATACACATGAATTCACTTAAGTCACACACGAATCCCGTACACATGAATTCACTTTAGTCACACACAAATCCCGTACACATGAATTTAGTTTATGAAGCATATACATGAATACATATGAACTAGACACATAAGTACATTAAGCTATAAAGAAGACACATGAATATATGCAAGTCATGAAACAAGAATACACTTAAGACATAAATACTACACATGACTACATACACACAAACATATTTACATACTAACAATGAACAAATGAACACACATTGAACAAATTGGATCGAATATCAAGTAAATCATATATATCAAAATGAACAATAATCATGTAGATATCAAAAAATGGCATACATGCCAAATCAATAATAGAGTTAAAAAAATGTGGCATCGACTATGTCAAGATCGATATATACAATACAAATGTTGAATATATACAAAAATTGGTCATTCAATGACCACAATTAGATCAATATGTCTCTATCAATATCTATAACTGTGATGGATCATCAAAATTGAGCCTCTTCAAAGTAGTACGTTGCTCACTAGGTGTCTTCACAAGAACAATTCAAATGTTAAATCAGATATATTTTCTCAAAATAACATCAAAATAACTAAATACTGGACTGTAATTTATTGGCACTTGAATTGTTGATTACCTCATCTCTTTCTTCTATGTACTTGGGATGTTCCCTAAAGATGATGGGCCTCTTCTTGGGTGAGCTAGACTTCTGACAAAATGTAAAGGCTGAGGATCCATGGGAAGTACTTAAGGGGGGTTGCAATAGGTAAAACAACATTAATACAAGTTAATAACATATATGTCAAAAAACACTAAATAACTAAAAATGCATGGACTAAAAAACAAATGCATACCAGAGCCTCAGATGGATCTCCTATGCTCGTAGGAGGCAAAATCACTGATGAATCAGTGACGATAATTTCCTCTATGGTAAGTGATAAAAGATATTATAGTCATACAAGAAGGAAGTAGGGTTTTTAAACAAACAAGAAAGCAATCTGAAAGGAGTTAACAAGAGAGTTTCAACTCAGTTGTGTACTTATTAAAAAGGAGTTAAGAAGATAAGCATACCTCTTCCCTCTGTTGTGCTAGAACCCATCTTTGATGAGTATTACTTCTAACGAAATGGAATGGTAGAGAATCAATGGGAAGCTTCAAAGGGAGTTGTAATAGGTAAAAGATAATTAACACAAGTTAATAACCCAAAGTTGTTGAAAAACACTAAAAAACTAAAAATGCATGTACTAATATCTAAGCGCATATATGTTTAACATGTATATAGAACAAATGCATACCGAAACCTTAGATGGATATCATGTACTCTTAGGAGGCATCATCACTGATGAGGCAACTATGAATATTTCCTGTATCAAAAATCATAACATATGTCATAGTCATAGAGGAAGGATTTCTAAGAGATTTCGAACAAACAAGAATGAAATTGAAAGTAAATATAAAAATGTTAACTCTTCCCTCTCCTAAACATCAGCGAGATCAGGTGCATTCATTAATTCTGTAAAACCCAATTATTTCCATATATAGAACAAATAATTCAGGTGCATTAATCAAGATAGACTATAAGTGCATGTTTAATCATAATACATTTCAACAAACAAACTTAAATTCTACTGAATTACCTTTTTTCATTTAGGTGTCCTCGAGGATTTCTTTTTCTTTTTATTATGTCCTCAAGTCAAGTGGGGTACCTTAGCAAAACCAAAATTAACATAAAAGAAACAAATATGATACCGCATGGGTTCAATTCAAACTGTAAACAAGAGATGTGCAAAATATTATACCACAAAGTTCTGAAGGCCAAAGTCAATGGCAGAAAGCATGATATCATCAACTTCAAAAATATGAGAAGCCGACAAGCCCTATAAAACACCAAATAAATATAGATATATTCACAAAAGAGATTTTGAAACCTACGTACTATTCTATTTTTTTATGAATATTTAAAAAACTTTATGTCAGGCATCGAAACTACGCATGCACGTCTACTCGAATGAATGCTACATGGTGTGCTCGTATCACTTGCTGAACCTTGCAATGCATATTATTCATGTATCAATTTAAATTTTTCTCTAAATAAAATTTTATTTACTTTTATAAGATTTAGGTGATTAATTAATAACATGTCAAAACACAAATAAACAAACTTGTGTCTCCTCTCGAGAAAACACCATCATCATCAAGTCATCTGTGAGTGCCACATCATCAACAATGAATGTATGACATCTACCCCCGCAATGTGTACATGAATGGGATAACGAACCATCCTCATCCGCGCTTGTATCTACCCCAACACATATACCCTGACAACTGGGGCACATATGCTCAATGGGTTGGCTTCAACCAAATGGTGCATCTGATGATGATGGAGGTGGCGCAGGTACTGATCCCCCTTTGCTCTGAAAAATTGTGTGCCATACTCAATAATGACATCAGTTGATGATGTGGCTGCATGAAGAGTCTGTAAATCTATAGACTCCTTTAGTAATACTAGGATTGCAACATGAACCATGGGTTTTTTAGATAGAGGCCTCCTATGTTGTGGTTGTACCACCCTTCGGGCCCCAACTCTATCCTACGTAGAGCCTCTCCCTCTACCCTAGAACTGTCAAATGTCAAGTTCATTCGACATCTCATTGAGGATAAACTCACAATATAGATTTCTCAAAAAATATAGAGGCACCTCCCAATTATTATAGGGTGGTTGGTGAAAGACCATATACCACCTATCCCAACAAGATTCTTTCATCCTATTGTGAACACACCAATTTATATAAAAATGAGTCATATTTTATTCTAGGTTGTTACTAGTAATAGGATCGGTGAAAAGAGCACATATGTCACTTTTAAGTATGCCCTTCATTTTCACTTCATCATATGACAACCCATCTGCATAAAATGCTCAACATCTATTCCTACATGAACCCCATTTGGTAACCTCCCTAGATATCTCATTTTCAATATTGGCCATTCTTTCTAGTATCGAGGCGAGGGTTGAGTAGTGATCAAGACTAGAGGACCTCAACCTATTGACCAATATAGAAATTTGGGCACTATTTTGTGTAAGGCGTTTGATCATATCATCTTGTGTGGCATCTACATGATCTAATGAAGGATGTGAAGGGTTTACAGGTGGTAGTGGTTGTTGAGGAGCAATATTTTGAGGTTGGTGAGCAACATTTTGTGGTTGTGGTTGTTGCTTATGTGCAATTTTTTCAAGTTTTTCTTCTGTTGGTTGTGCACGGGGTCTTTGTTTTTTTTTTTGTGGGATTCTTTGTAGAATCTGACATCAAATTAATAAAGAAAAACAAAAATCAATAAAAAAACCCTACCTCAATTAAAATGCAAACAAAAAAAATAAAAAAAACAATCAAAACACTAAAATCTTACCTCTACGACACGGTGTCATTGTTGCAAATTGACCAAAAAATAAATTGAACACAAAACAAGCTCGAGTTTTGGCATTGGAAATGGCCCAACACCACGAGTTTTAGGGAATATAATGTTCCTCAAAACCTGTATACATTTTGAGGATCATGTTCCTCAAAACCCGTACGGGTTTTGATACTCCCTTTGTTTTTTTGATTAGTTTTTTCTAGGCTTGGTAAAACCAAGCCTAGCACGCTTTTGAATTTTTCATAACATGCACGGGTTATGAGAATTTTGGGTTTTTTGGCATGTGGCCACTTTTCTGTTCACCATGTTGGTAACTTACCCCTAGCATAGCTTGTATGCTTCAGTATCATTATCCCGAATTGCATCTTGAACCATATATCCAAGTTTGATGCTATATTTGCCTGACTTGGAAACACACCAGATGATTCAGTCCTCCAGTTTGTTGAAAATTAATTGACATTTGGATAGAATGTCATTTAGAATTGTACACAACTCCTTAGGGATATCGAAGCTGTTTGTGGAGAGCCAAGTATAGATGCCATTACCAAGTGGGGATTCAATAAAATAGTCAATCACATTTGTTCCAAACTTTTTCTCAATGTGGTCGATCCAATCAACATGTCCAAAAAATATCTTCTAGACACAAATGCTCGTTCCATGAGTCATGCCAAAATTTTCTCTTCCCTCCATTTCTGAGTTTCAATGTGAGGTGATCAGTTATGACAGCCTTGCTTTCCCACATGAATTTCCATATTGTAGATCTACCTTGAGAATCTGCAATGGTAAGGACATGTGAGGCATCTAAATCATCCAGGTATTTCCTTTGCATTATCTTACACCTAAGTTTGTCTGGGGAGCGATACATTTTCCAAACCAGTTTTGCACCAAGTGCAAGATTTTGATCAACCATTCTCCATAGTCCCACCTCGCACACAGATTTGGGCAAGCATACCATAGGTCAACTAGGCAGAGTAATTATTTTGATCTCCTTAGCACCACCTCATAAGAAATGTTTCATGAACCTTTCGAAGGATTAGAATGCCTTGGGGGATAACTTGATGCATGACATGGTGTAAATAGGGATAGTTACCATAACAACCTTAATGAGTTGAATTCTTCCAGGGAGTAACAATAACTTATGTTTCCAAGCTTCAGTTTTTGCTCTGCATTTGGAGATTAACTATTCCCAAAGGGAAAGTTTGGCTGCGCTAGTGAACAAATGGACTCCAAGATACTTCATGGGAAGGGAGCCGATGTTCCACCCAAGGAGGCCATCAATTATTCTATGCGTAGGTTCCTTTGCATTGAAGATATAAACTTTATATTTGTTGCAGTTTATCCTTTGTCTGACTGCCCTACCATACTTTTAAAGGGTGCATTTGATGATCGTGGCTTCACCAATTTATAGCCTCACCGAAGATCAGATTATCATCGATAACTTAAACTCCTCAATAACTTGGAGTAGCTCATCTCCTAGGACATCCCAATATTTTTAGAAAAACAATGCAGTGACCCCATCAGGTCCTAGAGACTTATCAAGTCCAATTGAGAACACAACTGTTTGTAACTCCACTATGGTAAAAGGCCTCATTAAATTCTCATTATCTTGTTGAGTAATTTAAGCTGGTAGTCCTCCCAATATTTATTTCTCATTCAGATGTGGCTGTCCTTGGTTGGATAATGAAGGTCCTAGAAGGATTTTGTAGAACCTGACTCCTTCCTACTGAAAGTCTATTGCATTAGTTATCTGCTCACTTGTAGTAGCATTTTGGATAGAAAATATGGTTTTCATTTCCTTCTTTTCCTTAGCTAACACATGAAATAATTTGGTATTACAGTTCCCATCCTTTAGCCATAGTTCCCTCAAATTTTTCCGATGGTATACTTCTTCTCTTTTGCTCAATTCTGACAAAGTTTCTTGCAATTACTTCTGCTTATCATATATTATCCTATCTAATCCATGCAAGATGACATGTTCATGCATATTTGTTAATTCCTTTGAGACTCTCTCTTTCTCAGAAAATATTATGAAAAACATTTTGATTCCAGTCTTTAATTTGGGATTTCACATATATTGCAGTTTTTTTTGAAATTTGAATAACTTGGTGCCAATATGATGTGGGGCACTTACCCACCATTGCCTAATTAAAGGCAGAAAATGAGGATCATGAAACCACATACGTTCAAACTTGAATGGAGGTTTCTTGGAAGTTGTGGCATTTCCCTTGTTGATATGGATAGTAATGACATAGTGATCTGAGAAAATCAGAGGTAAGACATCTGATTATAGAATGAAGTATTATGTAGCCCAAGAATGTGTTACCAAGAATCTATCAAGCCTTTCTGCAATTTGCAAGAAATTTCATCTTCTATATGTCAATGTGAATTGCCTGTATTGTGGAAGTAATCATATAGCTCATTATCTCTAATAAAGTTTTTGAAATCTACATTTATTTTCTGAGGCGGTGATATGCCTCCTTTCTTTTCATGAAAATCTACAATGGCATTGAAGTCCCCACCTACCAGTATTTTTTCCTCTTGAGACCGTTGAATATAAGTCATCAAAGTATCCCATAAAAATCCTTATCATATGGGGGTATGTGACCATAGACATTGATGAGAAGAAATTTGATATCAAAACTTGTAATTTTCAATGCTTGCCAATTGCTATCTGATCTATCCATTTGTATGAAAACCTCCTTAGGGTTCTAGAGAGTAATGAGACCCCCAGATGCCCCTTTTGCTGGGATATGTGATGCTTTCCAGTTTTTCCATTTATTCACGGTGTCCTCAAATGTTTGTTGTGACATTTTTGTTTCTTGTAGTATAATTACACCCCCCAGACTTGTCCAATTGGCCCTTTATTTGGGCTCATTTTTTAGAGGCATTCAAGCCTCTAACTTTCCATGATAGTATCTTCATTGGGCTCGAAAAGAGCATCATGCTCTTCTCATCCTTTTTAGAGACTGATATTTTCCCATTAAGAGTTGATTGGATGCCCACTTCAGTTTCCTCCTCTAGTTTAGCCATTTTGGTTTTCCTTTTGCATTTCTTAGGTCATGGTTTAGAGGGAGTATATTAGGAAATGGTCTGAGAAATAGATAAGGTATGAGAATAATGAAAATTAGACTCCTGATAACTTTGTATCTCTTCACTATGGAGCTCTGAATCTTCAATGGGAGGATCAAAGAACGTAGGCAGAGTTAATCCAACACCTATCTCAATTTTGAGTACTAGTGGTGCAGAGATGACTAGCATCATTGCATCCTCCCCATCAAAGACCTCATCTGCAATTTGGTCAATTAAGTCTAAGGAGACTTTAATTAAAATGTCATCTGGCATTTTTTTGAGGGATTCTAAAGGAACCTTCCTTGTGTTAACATTTATTGACACTTGTTGTTGCTGCATAATGTCCTCTAGCAAAGGTGAGCTAGAGGGATTGCTTGGGCATTGTTCAAGTGCATTCTATTTAACGGGCATCCATAGTTATAAAAAATATTGACTTCTTTGAAGTCATGATATGTTGCATGATCACTGTAATCCAATGAAGGTTATTCCTTTCATTATTTAAAAAGTGATTGGCACATGTTACAAAATGTGACATCTCTTTCCCGTTAGTACTAAGCATAAAAAAAATGATGTGAACCCTGATTAACCTTGCTCACATTTATAATATTTATGTTACTACTATTTAGTTGATTCTGATTCTGTAATTTTTTAGAGCAAGTAGAGCCATCTCCACCTTGAGAGGGGAGTCTCAATTGATAGCAGATATCCTATTCACATTTCTTAGAGTAGTTTGACTAACCATGTATTTGATTGTTACTTCTCTATATGCAACCATAACAGGGGACTATATTTTATTCTACTATTTCTGATGTAGAGGCATTATGCCAAGGGCATATATGATCTTTACCATGTACCAAAGCATGACAAAAGTGACATGTATTATGATTATTTTCTAATAGAATTTGCTGGCACCAAATACCATTCACGGATTTAATGTGCAATTCAAGAGGAATTGTTTTGCTGTTATCTATAAGAATACACATCCTTACTAATTTTGCTGGTTCATGAAAAGAGGAGACATCATGTTTCAAGAATATACCTTGTAATGGATAATGAGAGTTCCAGAACTTACAAATTAGTACCCTTTGATGCAAATCCTAGCTTTGGGGGAAAAATTCCTTAGAGAGAGTAATGTGGATTGCACCATATTGCAAGTGTTCTACTTCTGGTTGAGGTTTCTAGAGTGGGGTATCATAGTGCCTTTGATATGTGATTTTCTTCCTCCACACCTTCCTAATCTTAGGGGCTGCCTTTGTAGCTTGTGAAGAGCTCAGATAATTTCCTTTTTATTGGAGTTGATGAAAAATCAGCCCTACAGTTCCCAAGAATCACTTGCATGCAAACACTTGTCATGGAAAGAGAGAATCAAAAGCTATGGAGGCCAGAAATGTAACATATATGTGAAAGAGGAAACATCTTCAATTGATTCAATAATAACTTACAAAATACAAGATGATTCAAGATCAATTAAAATTGATTCTCAAATACAAAGAGATCAAACCTTATAAAAGGTGATCAAAACCCCAAAAGGGGAAACTCTAGGTTGCATGATAATAATTAATGATAGAATTAATTATTATATGCATAAAGTTTAGCTTAAGTGAACTAGAGATAATAATTAACTTAATAATTAAATCAGAATGATTTAATTAATAAGTGGAATAACTCATTAGTCTAACACCCCCCTTAAGATAAAATTAGGGAGTAGTGCAAAGCTAGAAACAACTACTGAAAGTAGGAAGTGGGCCCCAATAACAAGGCCTGATCAGGTATGCAAGTACAAAAAATCTATGTAAAGAGGAGAAAATGAGAAAACCTAGTGGGAAAAACCCCTCTCTAAAAAGAGATAAAGCCTAGTGAAGGACTGAAGAAGCCTCCAAACTAGAGAAAAATCTAGAAGATAGGAACAAAGGAAGAACACGAAGAACATCACTGAAGCATGAAGCTACAAACACTGTCGAAGAATAACTGTTGGAACCTCCACTATAATAGAACATGACCAGGTAGAGAAGACTGTAAACAAAGTCTAAAGAGCCAATCAATCAAAGATGGAAGGATCCTCCAAAACATGAATGAAAGAGCGTCCATATGGTAAATGATCTATCTCATTGAAATGCATAGGTACCCAACCATTACATCCACCTAGTACGCAAGAAAAAATATTGAATACATAGATCACTCCATCAAACCAATGAAGCATTAGAAATAATATGAGATACCCCCCATAATGCTGCAGGGAGAGGAATGAAAGGTGCACTGAATCAGACTGCCAAGAATAATTGCATGATGAAGAACTAGGAACATAGAAAGTGCAATAGAAATTATAAGCACATATAAAGGACGGTGTCATGGAGGAAACACTCTCTTGACACACATCATGAGGCTAATATCATGGAAGGAACACTCACTTAAAAAAGGTAGATGAAAACCAAAGAAAATGTCAAACCCCACATGGCACTTTATAATGTAGTGTGAGTACAAATAGGCATAAAATGTGCAAGATCCCAAGCATGCAATAGATGCCACTTTATCTCAGTACGTTTCTAAAAAAGAAATGCTACAGAAATAGATGTCTACAATGCTCAGGAATGAAAAAAAGTTGTAAGAACATGAGTAACAACTAAAAAGGAGTCATCCCATGCAAGGAAAATGATCCTAGGACTTGAAACATCCAAGAGAATTACCAGATTGCAAAAATGAAAAAAATTGAATAAAATGTACCTAGAGCAGATTCTAGAAATGAGACCCATACCATAGTAAAGAGCACAGAACCAACTTTCCAATGATATGCGAAAGTTGGAAAATGGAGTCTGGATGAGAAAGATGTACCTCCTTGAGTGCAAAAAGGAACCCTGATTTTGACTTGCAAAAAACCTTGCAAAACTACAAAATCAGGAAACCAAACCTCCAAAAAAGCTTAGGCTTAGAACCAGCTTTCTGACGATATCTCATTTGCCTAAAAATGCCTCTGTTTGCTGAAGATAAGAGAAAAAAATCGAAGAGGGCTCCAAAACAAGAACTCCAAGTGATCTTAGCTAAATCTGGCAAAGATCCGCTAAATATGGTGATGCCGCTAAATATGGCGGGACTGCCGAAATTTCGGCCAAAATTGGTAGAGGTACCAAGAAAAAAAAAATAATTTTAATTTTAAATTATTTTTTTTGAAATCTGAAAATAAATTGGCGTCCTTTTTTTTGCAAAAAAAAAAGCTTTGGTATGCGTGCTCAAAAAGGGTTGTACATGAATTTTGTTTTTTTTGCTTCAGATTGCAGTTGTGTCCAATTTGGACGTGCCTTATATGGAAATAGTGGTTTATGGGCCTTTTGGACGCAATCGTAAGCTCAATTTATGCACAAAGTGCTCCAAAAAATAGCTCCCCCAAATCCACAAAAATTTGAAACAAAAAACCTCGTAAAAAACACAGATTTGAAGAATGAGGCCAAATGTCTCATGAAGAGAACAGGGGCATGAATATTTGGAGCTCTGATAACATATTGGAGTTGATGAAAACTCAACGGGCTACAACTCCCAAGAATCACCTGCATGCAAACACCTGTCACAGAAAGAGAGATGCAAAAGCTATGGAGGCCAGAAACAATAGATCTATGAAAGAGGAAACATCCTCAATTGATTCAATAATAAAATATAGAATACAAGATGATTCAAGATCAATCAGAATTGATTCTCAAATACAAAGAGATCAAACCTTATAAAAGGTGATCAAAAGCCTAAAAAGGGAAACTCTAGGTTGCATTATAATAATTAATAATTATATGCCTAAAGTTTTGCTTAAGTGAACTAGAGATAATAAGTGACTTAATAATTATATTAGAATGATTTAATTAATAAGTGGAATAACTTATTACTCTAACACTTTTGTCTTTGTAGTATTTTCAATTGGAGTAGCTTTTCTATTTGGATTGAAGGCAACCCTTTTAATATTTTTAGGGATACATTTACCATGCAAAGCAGTAGAATCTTTGCATGTACCATGTATTGGATTCTCTTTGCATGCATCCTGATTTGAAGTTACATTGGAAGCTCCATTTCCCTATATTGGTTGTACCCAAGTTGCTTCAGCCTTAAAAGTGTTGCAAGGAATACATTTATCAATGAAGGTGTATGTATCTTTGTGTATACCCTATTTTGGGATCTTGTTACATGCATCCTGGTTTGGGATTATCTTGAAAGTCCCATTTCTCTATTTGTGTCATTCCCAAATTGGTTTCTCCCATTGTGATCTCTAAGTAATATTAGAATGTGGTAAAAAATTTGATTTAGATGGCCTAAATTTCAAGCTTCAAAGTCCATCGCCCTTTGGAAAAGGTTTGGAGCAGTAATCCTTTGATCCATCGTGGTACAAATATTGGAGAAATTAAGAGTTATTCTCCTATTTCCTTGCAGCTCTGTCCGCCGTAGGTAAGTCACCATCACAAATATCAAACAATGGTTGTCTCTCCCTGCATAATCTTGGCCTCCACTGAAAGGGTAACCAGTTCGGCTCAGAAAAGTGATGAAATATGGGCAGATTATTCTGCTTGCTTGCTTGAAACCAACCCTTGTTGATTATTAGAGAAAACCCATGTCTGGAATTTTATCGAGCATAACCCCCTTGGAGGTGTTATACTATCGCCTTTCTTCACCCTACAACCATGGCTCCCTACAATTCCAAGCTCTGTCTCAATGGTAGAATCATGTCGTTGCAGTTCACCCTAAGTTTGCGGAGCTCATCCTCAAAATATGTGTCAAGATTATTGTAGAATGAAAGTGAAAACATTTAAAATTAAAATTATATTTATGATATTGTGATTATTATTATTATATTATATTACATCATTATGTTTTAATTTTATATATTTAAAACAATTTTGATTTTATTTTTTATTTTAATATATTTTATTAAAAAATATTAACGTATAAATTTATCTTGTAATCAAAGTAATAAAATAAAAAAATTTATAATATTTGTTTTCATGCATTTAAGTGTCACAAACACGTCAACTTAAATATTTTTACTTTGTATTGATGGACGTTTTTCCATTCATATGTGAGTATAATACACCTTCAACATAATTAATAAAAAATATAAAAAAATTATGGAGATGATACTTCCTCAACCTTCATCTCAAGAAACGTCAACGATGAACTTATGAAAATATTTAACATAAACATTAAAAATTGTACTTGACCTTAACTTAGCTTGGAGATAGTTGGAAGAGACTCACATGAATTACATTATCGATGCTCAAAAGTGAATCAACGGTTAGTAAAGCGCGCTAAAAGGAATTATAAACAAGTTACTTGATATATTTGTAATGGAGGTTGATTTATTCAAGACATATACATATTTAAGTTGATATGCTTTATGTGGGAGCTTTGCTCCTGTAAAAATAATTTTTGTACCGACAAAGCGCAACCCTTCCCTATCTTTATCTTTCCCAATCATGAATTAAATCCTCAGTTTTTTTTTGAAAAGTTGAATCTTTCTTCTGCTTTTACTATTGTCTATTTTTGTTGGCACCACTCCACATTTCCCTTATGTGGGGTTTTTTTTCCCATAGTTGGATTTAAAAGCACATCTTGCCTATCAATCTGATTTTATGGGATTAGAAAATGATGCGTGGAACATTTTTTTAAGGTAGAGCCTTTTTTTACTCTTTGTCGTATTGCGTTGAAGAAATTCAAAATTTATTTTATGAATTTTTTTTAGTATTTAAATAATCAAACAAGATAAGGTTATTAAGAAACTTGACTGATATTAATTTTTGCTTAAATTAAAAGATTTTTTATAATATTTTATTTTAAATATATTAAATTTCTACGTTTAAACTTAATAAAATTCATTGTTAAAATATTTTATATTTAAAGTTTTCAAATTTAGTACTTTCCAATTTACTCTCTACATTATCAATAAAGATTGATATGCTAGATTTTCATGAACAAAAGTAATCTTTTAATTAGAGCTAGATCAATAAATCTAACTTGTAATAGAAATAATCTCTGGTTTGCAAGCATTTTTAGAGTACATGGATCAACGTTCAGTATTTTCTAGCACAACTCTAGACTTATTGTAGTAATTTTTTTCCTTTTAGAATGCAATTTTATTAATTAACACCTAAGAGATTTTAGATAGCCTTGATTTAAGGATTGTCTTTTTTTTCAAATATTTGGAATGTTGTTAGAATATTTGGAGAGAGACAAGAATATTTGTGAAGTTTGGTCAAATTATTTAAATTTAATTTAAGGTTTAATTTTTTTCTACAATTATTTAGAATTTTGTTAGAATATTTAGAGACATACAAGAATATTTGTGAAGTTTGGATAAACTATTAACTTGGTGTAGGCCTTTAATGTGTGAGTTGATTCGTGTAGGCCTTTTGCCTATGAACTTATTCGTAGTAAAAATATATAATATTTTTAAGATTTAATATAATTTCTCAGCATTTACAAATAAATTTAGTCATTTTAATTAATTTTAATAACATCTTTTATAATTTCTAATATTTTTAATTAATGTTTATTTTCTTGATTATAATTTATATTAATGTTACTATTTTTTATTTCAGATTTCCATCTGTACACCATTAATGCTTTATTTTTTGCACAATGCAAACCATTTCACTTTCTGGAAAATCAAATCTCATACCGGCTTATGTTTTACGCACAAAAGCGAGCAACTACGAGTTCTTAAGAGTTGTTATATGGAGGTTTATTAGTTAACATATATCTTTCTTCACATTGCAATTAGTGAGATGTTATATTTATTATTAATAAAAAAATATTTTCTTATATTTAAATAATTTAAAATAGTAATTTAGAAAAGTGAATCATTTTCTTACTACAAAATAGTTAATTCTTTTTAGTAGATATATTTTTAAAATATATATAATATTTTTTTAAAGCTAATATGTATAATTTTTTCTCCAATTTTTCCTATTTATAACCAAGCTTCCACAAAGTAAGCTATAATTATCCACTATTCTAAAACAAAAATTTTAATTATGAAAAAATATGTTAATGAAAAATTTTCAATGTTTACAAAATATTTTAAAATTTTCAACCACATTTAATTTAAAGAAATACATAAAAAGGGTGGTTCTGAAATGATTAAGACATTGTATTTTTATAAAAAAAGAAATGAAAATTATCATATTAACGTTTTTTGAAATGAGAGTTTCATCTGCAATCCTTATTAGTCTTCAAGGGTAAATGAACAATCAAATCATTGGAAAATATGACTAATTTTTTATTCTCTTAGATTTACCTTGGCATGGGTGGAGGAAAGACGACTTAGAGAAACTGAAGTTAAAATACTGCTTTCGCAGATCCAACTAAAGATTGATTCCACCCTTATAAACATTAACAAATAAGTAATAAGGAGCTACTTCAATGAAATATTGATAACATCAGCATAAATTATGCCACGAGGAAGTTATAGGAAAGCTTCTTTTTAAACCGAAAGAAATTCTTACAATGCTTAAAATATTTGCAGCGCCAAAAAGTTGAAGAAGAAAATCAGGAGTAGGGGAAAGGCATCAATAGTGGCTATAGCTAACTTTGCGTGTTCAATTAAGGTACCAAACGATATCAGATTTTGATGAACTTTTTTTAGTTGTTTCTGTATGCGACTTAACTGCTTAAAGCTAAGGTTTCAGCTTCTAGCCAATACCGATGCACTCTATAGAAAATGTTATGTGCGAAAGGGTCAAAAAGTGGTCCAAAAAAAGTGGTTACCGATACTTGACCCCATTGCACCAATAATTATTCACTCAAATCACCAGTGGTGGTTTTCAAATCTCCCACAAATCTCCAGTAGTGGTTCACAAATATCCAGTAGTGATTCAATAAATCACTAGGAGTGCTGCACAAATGAGCCAATCATGGGTCAGAAAAGCTAAAAAATGACCAATCATTGGTATAGAAATGATCCACTACTGGTAAATAAATGATTAAAACTGAATGAACGGCTATTAGACCCCAATTCACTACTACATTTTTTACAAACTTTTACGAATTACCACCAACCATTGTGAAGGAGAAACTTTTCGTTAAGACTGAATATGACGCGGGTTCTACACAAATGTGACTCTCTAAACAAACTCATTGGTTTTGCATCTTTTTTCCAGAATAATCAAGTTTACCATAAGTTTTGTCGATCTCTTGGAAGTTTCAGTTTCTGAGACTTTTTCCTTTGCCAAACTGTCATATTCTCTTGCATTCAGAGTTATGAAAATGGTGTTACGTGTTGTCATTATTGCATGACACGAGCGTGACTCATTCGGACTAACTTTTCGTTATTCCTTTAATCTTGAGATCCACGTAAGCGTCAACAACACGTGTTCTACACGAATCTGGTTATTCAAGAAATATACGAAACGGTGGATTTTTAAAAATTTTGTTGGTCATCCATTTACGTCGACATTCCTAGTCTCTTGGAAGTTTCGGTTTCCTTCACAACAAGCTTTCTTCTTAGCTTTCTTCATCGCTAAACATGGGAGATGGGAGATAACATTATGTTTTTTTACACTCTTGGCTATTGGGTGAAATGTATAAAGCCTTTCTTGTGTAGTGGCACTCTCATCTTCTCTCTCTTTAGATGGATACCACCATATGTCTTTTGGCCAAGAAGAGCTAGGTAGCTTTTAGAGAGGTGGTGTTTGGTTTAAGGTTGAACAAATTTTACAAAATAAACTAGGGGATTATGCTCTTAGGATGGTGTAAGGCAATATGTTTCTTCTTTTTACCATAAGTAAGTACAAGGTCAATGTGGATATCTATGTTTGTAGTTATTTTGTTAGATTCGAGGGAGGTTAAAAAGGGTATTTGTGTTCTTGAAAAGATGATGCAATTTGTTAGGTTGGACTTTTACTCATACAAAATGAATTGGCTTTTCATCGATCTATAATTTATAGGCTCTTAAGATTCCAGTTTTTAGAAAGGCGATGGATGGGGATGAGGATGCTTATAGAATCAAGGTGACATGAGGGCATTGATATTCTAAAGGCTATTGCTAGTATCTATGTCCCTCTAGATGCCAATTGCTCTTTTAGCATGGTGCAACTTTAACTTTAGTAGATATAAGTTATACAATAATATAGGTCAATAGAATGTATATGTAGAATTTCTTGTTATAGCTATTTCCTCTGGAAAACTAAATCTATTTATTTTATATTTTAAATCTCTCTCTCTCTCTCTCTCTCTCTCTCTCTCTCTCTCTCTCTCTCTCATTCACATGTTTTTATAATNTATATCTATTTATTTTATATTTTATATCTCTCTCTCTCTCTCTCTCTCTCTCTCTCTCTCTCTCTCTCTCTCTCATTCACATGTTTTTATAATAGATTTGGCTTGCAATTTTATTGTTCTTGATCATTAATTAATTTTATTTACACTATTTTTAAATATTCATTCGCAAACTCAATTTAATACTTTTTGCTTTAAGCTTATTTATAAGAAATGTGGGATTGACCCATATCAATATTGACTAGCTCATAAATAACCTTCAAAATTTATTTACATTCAAATTCAAATTCCAAGTTTTTGGCTCTCTTATACTAGCTTTTGTGAGCTAACCTAACACATTTCATGCAACAAATTACTATATTGTCATATTTAAAAATATTCATTATACATTAAAGCATATAGAGAAAATTGTGAAGAAGAACGATGAAGGAAGAGTCAAGTGCACATTTCAATTCTAAAAGAGTAACAAATGAGTTGAATCATCATCATCATAATATAATCCATCTGCATGTTTGTGAATGCTATTTTCAATTTTTTCCCTTTGTTGTGAACTTGGTCTACCAAGTTGTTTGAACTAGGAGACCTTGTTCACTGATCAGTTTGATTAGTTTGCCAGCTTCTCAAAGATAACAGATTTGATAAAATAAAAATTAATAAGAAACTTTTTGTCTAACTATTCACCTTCAAATTTCTTTCTTCAACCTCCATTTTAAAAACACAAACTTTCTTCTTACAACTACTGTAGAACATATTATTTCACACAGATAACCTCTACAATTGCATCTTTAGCACCTTACACAAAATCAAAATTGCATACAATCCAAACCCTTATGAAAACATTAAAATATTCAAACTTTTGGATATTCTGATTTTATTTTTGTACAGTGTATTCAATATTCAGTGATAAGGAATATCGTCTACAATCACAGGAAAAATAAAGAATCCATGAATAATACAACAACTACAACGACCTGTTTACAGCCATGAAATGCCATTGCTGCAATTCTTGTCTTAACAAAGCAATTCGCTTTATATTTTCTCTGGTTAAACTTCTCCCAACGTTCTGTCGACAAACGCAGATCGGAATTAACCATCTTGCACTGCAACGGGATCACTTGACATCATTGTAAAGAATTCGTCAAAGCTGACCTGGCCGTCCCCGTCAGCATCCACCCCTCGAATCATGTGATAACACTCGTCCATGCTGGAAGTCTCTCCCAGCCTCCTTAAAACCCTGTGAAGTTCATCGGCCGAGATGGATCCATTGCCGTCGATGTCAAACATGTTGAAGGCATCTTTAAGATCCCGCAGGCTTGCAGCGCTGTCAACGCCACGTGTATTCAGCGCAACAAATTCAGACAAATCCACGTAACCATCTCCATCCGAGTCAGCCTCTGCCAGCATCATCTGCACCTCATCCTCTGTTGCATCGTGCCCCAGCGATCGCATGACGTGGCCAAGCTCGGACGGAGATATTTTGCCGTCACCGTTGGCGTCAAATTTATTGAACACGGTCTGAAGCTCTTCGCCGCTCGGCAACGGACAAGCAATCTTCACAATACAATCCCTGCTCGAATTTTGCCGGTCTTTACGGCCCGACATTTTCTTAGGTGAGGAAGATTTTCGCGGCCGAGATTTGGAAGAAAAAAAGCTAATTCCCTGAGATTGCTGTCGCGGAGACTCGATCGGTGCGTTTTTGCGGCTGAAAAACCAGGGGAATCCCATTATATGTAATCCAGAGACAGAAAAACTATTTCTTTGAATTTTGTTTCGCAGGGAAAGGGGATTTCAGGAAATTTTTTCCTGGAACTAGGGCTTCAGATTAAATATTTCCGTAACTAATGTTTGCAGCTTTGTAAAGCAAGAAAGGAAAAGAAATTCTAAATTAAAGCGATCCGATTCTTTATTTTCTCGGACACAGCAAGATCTTTCTGGTAACTGAACGGCTGCAAGAAACTCTGTATCTGATTATTTATTTTGAATGATAACAAATAGTGCAAGAAAATAGCAGATGATCTGAAGCTTTGTAAAGATCGCGTTGAGGATTAGCGCGTAAATGATCTGATTACGCTTTGCAAACCGTGTGAAAGCTATTAAAAAAATAGTCGAAAACGAGTGGGAAAAGAAGTGTAATAGTTGTATTTCTTTGCAGTTGCACTGTAATTGCATAAAAACAGGCTACGAAATTTGACTAAGTACACGAAAAAAGCTACGAAAATTGAATAAGTACAAGAAAGTGCAGGCCGTAGGAAATTTCTGTATACAATCTTAATTAATTTCATGTTCAATTTCAATATTTTATTTTGTACTTTTAAATATTTATATTTCTTATGTTAGAGTATGGACATCTAAAATTTATTACGTAACTATTTATACTTGAATTAAAATACCGTTCTTTAAATAGTTTTGATATTGTGTACATTTAAATCAAATGAATTATATTAATTAATTGTACAATTTGAAATTAAGTGGAAAGCTTTTAACGATTATGTTCAAACTGATGAAAACGATATCACCGTTTTCGCAGCATATTGTATCAATGCATATTGTGGGGTTCAATGTGTGAACATATTTGTGTATATGGATAAGAAGAGGATATAAGAATTAGTCTAAATTCACGCAAGATTGTACCATTTCTTGCTGTGTAGATGCACAAATTCCCCCCACTCCCCCCAACACAAATCTGTACAAAATTAAATGGAAAATAGTATAGGTATGGAAATTCACCATTACAATTTGAGATGCATGTAAACCTTTAAATAATTAATAGTTTGAAAGTTTGTAACATTACTTACATGCATGTAAAGGAAACATGCATACGAAATGAGGTCTAAAATGAAAGCTAATTAATGTGAAATATTCCGATCATGAGCTATGTTATTTAGATCTCATTTTTACAATTTCAATCAATATTTGATGAGTTCATTTGAGTGCTTCATGGCACTAATACTTTATTGATTGTAATGAAGTATTTTTTATGGTCAACCAAAGCATTCTTATATATTTGGTGCATGAAATATCTTTGAGGACTATGAGGATTTATGTACCTAATTTAAGTATGAATATGACAATTATATTCATTCTACTTTATGGTCAATATATCCTTCGATGATTGCACTTGCTTGTATTCTTAGTAGAGTGTATACAAGAACAGTTATAGAAGATTTTTTTTCTCAATTTTTTTTTTAAATAGTAAAAAACAGATTAAAGATTTAAAAACCAACAAGAAATATATTAGAAAACTGCTAACTAATTTTGGAAAGATCCCACAAAGCCTTAAGTTGACAATGGCATCTAGTAGAAATACAAAGTAACATATTTATAGAATAATTGTTTTGTGAATACAATTGACACCATTTATAAAAAAGAACCAAATAACAATGCATACCATCTCCTAACTTACCAAATGAAGAGTCTTGAGTGAATATTTAAAGAATAAAAAAAGAGTAAGAGAACGTTGCATAGGCACCATGCCATCCCACTTAACTACCATACACTTTTCATAAAGGCTAGTTGAGTTCACAATAGCTTCATCACCACCACTATCTCAGAAAAGAGAGGAATATCTTCTAATAGAAGCACCATGCTCAACTTCTTTAAAATTTTGTAGATATTTTTTAAAAGCATATACATCCAAAATAAACCTTGACTAGATGAATAACATCTTCAATATCATTATGAATTACGAAGTAACTATTAATCATAGATAATAATGAAGTAGAAGAGAGAGATTAGGCAACGTCAAACATTGACTAATCAATTTATGAATGCCAACAATTAATCCTTTTCTAAATTCTAAATGTGATCGATGTGCCCTTGGTCTTTGGGTGATGTTGAAAGGTTCATAAAGAGCTTGTCGGGGATCAAGTTTCGCTGAGTACAAGACTCCAACATCATAAGAGGAGGTCAAGATTGTGCCCTAGGTAAATTTGACAAAATGGATACCTGGTACTCCTCTATCCTTTGCTCAACCTAAGGATCGTGCTTCTAAATCAGATAACTAAAACGATCTTGTGAATGAAATAAAACTTTGTAAATAAAAAATCCTCCAAAAAATAATTTTAAATGTGAACCATCCAATGACAAAATAATTTTAGTTTTTTTTCTTCATAAACTTCTACGAATTTTGCTGCCAACTACTGTAAATGAGGAAAAGCTTGTCTTGCCGACCTGTTGAGACCATAAAGTTGAAGGCATCAAAGAAGCATGTGCAGATGGAGTAGACAGCACGGCTGGTGGAAAGTAAGGAGACATTTTCCTTTACAAAACGGTCATATTCAGACTGATGAAAATATGTTACTTGTTGACATTATTGCAAGGCAGTGGCGTGACAGATAATTCATTATAATCTTGAGATCCACGTAAGCGTCAACAACACGTGTTCTACACGATTCTGGTTCTTCAAGAAATATATGAAATGATGGATTTCTGCATTTGTCATAAATAATTTTGTTGGTCACCCATTTACGTCGACATTCCTGGTCTCTTGGAAGTGTCGGTTTCTTCCACAAAAAGCTTTCTTGTTAGCTTTCGTTTGACATGAGGAAGTGTGGTTAAACGGCGCGTTGAAGACCTTTAATAGTCATCTTTTTACATTGTGAAATTTACACGAGTCTAATATATTTATTTAAAAATTTGTAATGATTGTAATTATTCGTATATTCATGCTATTTACTAATACTTTAGTGTAATCATATACTAATAAGTGGTTCCCTTCATGGTTAATCTTGCATTCAATTTGAGAGCAGATGTTAAAGCAGAGATGGTGTAAATTAAATTTTGATGGAGTAGAGTATTTTTTTGGATTCGTAGAATTTTAGAAAATAATGAAGAAAATTTAATTAGATTCTTGGTGACAAAACTTCCTAGAAGCACAAAAATGATATTGAATTTCTTGTTGTCTTCTTGACTTCTTTATGTGTAAATATTTAAATGTTAATAAGGTGAATGTTGAAGAAGGTTCTTTCGTAGTGATCACCACATTGTGTAGACACCATATGACAAAATGTGAACTTACACATAAACCAATGCCTTGTAATCCTTGACACCTTTGATGACATTAGGATTAGCCACATGTTCAGAAAACTAAATAGCATAGCTAATAAACTTGTGAGCATGGTGATTGACATGTCTCCAATCATTATTTAGCAAGCTCAGTTGACAAATGGAAGAATATTTCCCTTGATCTTTCATCCATCTTTGTTGTAAGAAAAAATTAACTAACCTTAAATAATCATACCATATTGTGGTTTTAAACCTAGCTATAGTCTATATTCTCATTGCTAAAGCATGTGAGATGGGAGATAAAATTATGTTTTTACACTCTTGGCTATTGGGTGAAATGAATAAAGCCTTCCTTTCATAGTGACATTATCATCTTCTCTCTCTCTCTCTCAAGATGAATACCACCATGTGTCTATTGGCCAAGAAGAGTTAGATATCTTTGAAAGAGATGGTGCCTGATTTGAGTTTGAGCATTTTTTAAAATTACAGTATGGGATTATGCTACATGCTCTTAAGATGGTATTGGCTAATGTGTTTCTTCTTTCAAGCATGGGTTCAAGGCCAATGTGGATACATCCTCTATATTTGTGGCTATTTTGTTAGATTTGAGGGAGGTTAAAGGTCTCCATGATCTTGTGAAGATGATGCAGTTGTTAGGTTGGGTTTTCACTTAGACAATAGAAATTGGCCCCTCATCAATCTGTAATTTATAGACCCCTAAATTCCATTTATTAGCAAAGTGATGGACGGGGATGAGGATGCCCATCGAATCAAGGTGAAATGGGGCAATGATATTCTAAAGGCTATTGCCGTTATCTATGTCCCTCTAGATGCCAATTGGTATTTTACTTCATTCTTTAACAATTTGGAATCTAATGCTAGTGATGATGACAAGGATGATGTTTTAACCATGGTGCAACTTTAAATTTAGCAGTTATAAGCTAAGTAGGAGATATTTTTCCACAGCAAGTCAAATTGTGATATTGCTATTAGGATTCAATTGTGTAGTTTTTGAGTCAAACTCATTGACCCATAATTCATGAGTAGTGGTTCACATGAACCCATCTCTCATGAGAATGAATGGAACACTTA
>MU226799.1:6584734-6600532 GCA_018584345.1 Thuja plicata | reverse complement strand
TCTCTCTCTCTCTCTCTCTCTCTCTCTCTCTCTCTCTCTCTCTCTCTCTCTCTCTCTCTCTCTCTCTCTCTCTCTCTCTCTCTCTCTCTCTCTCTCTCTCACACACACACACACACACACACACAAAGTGGTATAATTTTTTAGAAGATTTGTGTTGCAATATTATTGTTGTTCATCTTTATTTTTTTTTATTTACATTATTTTTAAATATGCATTTCCAATGTCGACTTTAATACTTTATTCATTAAGCTTATTTATAAGATAAATGTGATTGGCACACATCAATATTGAGTACCTAAAAAATTGTACTCTTTGGCATGTTAAAACAAGATATTTTGTATTGACCACATATTAAATTCCATATTCCTGCATGCAAACACAAGACTCACACATTTATCAAAGTTAGTGTGTTCATGTCGAGTTCACAATTTTGCCGACATAGAAAAATAAGGTATATTAAAAAATATGTGATGAGAATAACAAAGGCAAACACAAAACTTTATCTCTCAAAGTAATTATCCTATCCTATCAATGAGAGAATGATAACATGAAATCAAATGCAAATCAAGCAAAGAAATCAATAAATATCAATTGCAAACAATTTCACCAAATTCTCCATTGTCCTTCTCTTCTTAAAGAATTTTGTGGGCTCTCAAATTTGCTCATTTTGCTTGACTGCATAAAAATTTGAAATTCGTGGTTAGCAAAATAATGAAGAATGAAATTCATTTTATAGACTTTAGGAATCCAATGGACGATTCAGATTAAGAGGCAATGCTTGACAATGAATGACCAGGATTCAATAAAGCTGATTTATGGTGAGAAAAATAAGGTGGAACGCTTAATTAATATTAAATAATTATTTAATAATGTACACGAGAGAATAATAGGTAAAATACAGATTTATTTGTTTTTAGAATATATTTTTTCTTTCTTCATGAAAACCGAATAATCAAATAAATAAAAAAACTTATTTAATTGGAGAATATTTGAGATTAATAAATAAAATAAAGATTTTATTTATTTTTAGAAGGGATTTTTGTTTTCTTCAAGAAAAATGAATAAATAAATAAAATTAAAAAGTTGTTTAATTATAGAAGATTTAGTTAACTAACTAATTAAATATTTAAAATAATTATTTAATTATGAGCGAATTAGAAGAATGCATTTAATTATATAATAAATATTAATTAATTAAAATGAAGAAAATTGATTGATTAATTAAATTATTTAGAAGAAAATTAGATAATTAATAATTAAAAATTATTTAATAATGACAAATGTTAATTTTGAAATTAAAAGAATGATGTTGAATTAATTAAATTATTATAATAATTTAATTAACTAAGAAGGAAGTTAGTAAATTGTTCCTTGTAGACATGAAACAAATGTCTACAAGCCTAACAATACCCTAACATTGTACATCTTCCCTACCTATGATTTGATTCATAGTAAATATTTTACTTCTCCAACACCTCATCAAAATCTCTCCTCTAAGTAGTACAATGAATAGATTCCATGGATGAGGAAGAAGTAGAACATTTGTGTTTTTGTTAAGAATTATAAATGCCAATATCAAGGTAAGTTTTGTAAAGTTATCATTGATGGTGATAGTACATACAATTTATTTTTAAAATAAGTGGACTTGACAAATTAAAGCTGAAGAGGTTAGAACATCCAAGTTTATATAGAATGGATTGGTATCAAGATGAATCAAGGTGTTGGTAAGTGAACATTTTTTGGTAAAATCTAAGAGAGGAACATATCAAGATGAAGCTTTGTATGATATTAGGAAAATGCTTGTATGTCATTCGTTATTGGGTAGACCATGGTAGTAAATTAGGAAAAATATACATCATGATTTTTTTTGATATTATACTAATAAATTGTTTCTTCCTTCCCTACTTCCTACAGAGATCAATATTGAGTTCCTTTGTGCCAACACTACCTTCCACTACCCAAAAAAAAACATACCCTTGCCGAGAGTGAAATTTATAAACTTGCTTGAGAGTGAGGTGTTTCATTTGCTATTAGGAAAACTATATGAGTATAGTGGGAAAACTATACACGATGGGAGAAAAAATACTTACATCATACTAAAAGATGATAAGAGGCCTACATTGTTACCTTTAGAAGGGAATGATAGCTAAGTGTATGATAACATCCAAAAAAGTTTGGTAAATTATTTTCGTAGTTTCATTAATATCTTACTAGAATGTGATACAAATCTTGTAAGACTTTAGAAAACGAAACAATCACACATTATATCTTGTTGGTGAAGAGGAATTTTAAGAAAATGTATCTAAAAAGGTTTATTTATCAAGATAAGCATATGCCATCTTTATCTATTGATTTATGTTTATCATGAACTACTATAACTGATTAAATTACTAGCAGCTTAATATGAGATCACAAATAATATCTTTTAAATATTTTATTAAAAATTTAAAATGTAGAAAAACTATAAAAATAATTTCTATGAAATCATTTTACAGTTGAAAAGTTCAAGATAGTTATGATATTGCTATCAGGATGCAATTGTGTAGTTTTTGAGTCAAACTCATTGACCCATGTTTCACGAGTAGTGGTTCACAGAAAGTAACTCTCATGAGAATGAATGGAATACTTAGCACTCATTGCATCTAGGAGATGCTCATAGAGGTGAAGCACATGGACTTCCTGGGAGCTCACCCATCTCAGTACTACTCCAACTCAAGCACATTTAACCATAGAGTTTCCTCCATGGTTAAACTCACTTTGCTTGCAACCTCATTTCGATCGCGCAAAATTGATATGAATATACATTTAAATTAAGCATAAGGAAATCCGCAGTTGAAGCACATAAGTCCTTACTGATTTCTTAAATTCTTTAGTTATCGATAAGTAGGGAATATTTTCCATAGCAAGTCATTGTGATATTGCTATTAGGATTTAAATGTGCAGTTTTTTGAGTCAAACTCATTGACCCATGTTTCATGAGTAGCGCCTCACACGAACCCATCTCTCATGAGAATGAATGGAACACTTAGCACTCATTGCATCTAGGTGACGCTCATAGAGGTGAAGCACCGAGGCTTCCCGGGAGGTCACCCATTCGTGTACTACTCTAGCTCGAGTGTACTTTAGTTATCACCGACACACTGTATATGACAAATCAGACTTGTATATCGGAAAGAAATGTCAGAGTTTGAATGCATATTGATATAATCTTTGTATAAATGATGTCTTATGATTTTGATAAACTAAAATCTGTGATATTGCTATTAGGATTCAATTGTGTAGTTTTTTGAGTCAAACTCATTGACCCATGTTTCATGACTAGTGATTCACTAGAACCCATCGCTCATGAGAATGAATGGAGCACTTAGAACTCATTACTTCTAGGTGATGCTCATAGCGGTGAAGCATTGAGACTTCCCGGGAGGTCACCCATCCCAGCACTACTCCAATTCAAGTATCCTTAAAGTTCAATATCTCCTACTTACTCAAGATAAGTTGTTAAAGTTGTTAAAGTTCAACCACACTTAATGTTTGGTGTTAGGTATGACCCCACGTTAATAGTGTGTGCTTCAAGATAGTTGTTAAAGTTCAACCACACTTAAAAGATTGTTGTTAAAGTTCAACCACGCTTAATGTTTGGTGTTAGGTAGGACCCCACGTTAATATTGTGTGCTTCAACTCCGAAACTTCCAAGGAGTTGGGAACCGCTTAACATATCACGGTCGGCGAAAAAACACTTAATATTTGGGTTAACTTGAAACAGTCGGCAAGTTTCTGTACGCGGAAATTTCCTACGGCCTGCACTTTTTTGTACTTATTCAACTTTCTTTTCTCTATCTATATATTTATATGTTTCTTCTGCAATGACTGCAAAGAAACAGAAGTTGTACACATCTTTTCTTCTCTCCTCACTCGTTTTCGACGGTTCTTTTATTCGGCCCGCCACTTGCAAGCCTCGATCACATTCATTCATTCTGATCATTTCACGCGCTAATCCACTCTATAAAATTCCTCTTCATCTGTTCTTATGTTCAATTTACAATATCTTTCAGCCGTCGAGTAACCAGAAAGATCTTGCTGTGTCGGAGAAAGCATAGAATTGGAGCGCTTTATTATTGATTTTCTTGCCCTTTCTCACTTTTCAAAGCTGCAAACCCTAGCTGCAGAAATTTTTATTCTGAAACCCTAGTTCAAGGAATTTTAATTCTGAAACACCTTTTCCTTGCGAAACAAAATTCAAAGAATTTGTATTTTTTTGGTTTCTAGATCGATAATAATGGGATTCCCGTGGTTTTCCAACCGCAAAAACGAGCCGAACGAATCTCCCCGACGGCAATCTCAGGGCAGTAACAGTTTGTCCTCCAAATCTCGGCCGGGAAAATCTTCGTCGCCGAAGAAAATATCAAGCCGTAAAGAAGGGCAAAATTCGAGTAGTAGGGATTGTATTGTGAGGATAGCTTGTCCGTTGCCGAGTGGCGAAGAGCTTCAGACCGTGTTCAATAAATTTGACGCCAACGGCGACGGCAAAATATCTCCGTCGGAGCTCGGCCACGTCATTCGGTCGCTAAGGCACGATGCGACGGAGGATGAGGTGCAGATGATGATGGCAGAGGCTGACTCGGACGGAGATGGTTACGTGGACTTCTCCGAATTTGTTGCGCTCAATACACGTGGCGTGGACAGCGCTGCGAGCCTGCGGGATCTTAAAGATGCCTTCAACATGTTCGACATGGACGGCAATGGATCCATCTCTGCCGATGAACTCCACAGAGTTTTAAGGAGGCTGGGAGAGACTTCCAGCTTGGACGAGTGTTATCACATAATTCGAGGGGTGGATGCTGACGGGGACGGCCAGGTCAGCTTCGACGAATTTTTTACAATGATGTCAAGTCCCGTTGCAGTGCAAGATGGTTAACTACGAACTCCGTTTGTTGACGGACTGTGAGCATGTCGGTTGTTGAAATTTAGCCAGAGAAAAGAATTGCATTGTTAAGCCAAGAATTACAGACATGGCATTTAATTCTCCCGCTCTGCTTGTATTAAATAGCTAGTGGTTGTATTATTCATGTATTCTTTATTTTTTTCAGTGATTATAGAAATTATTCTTTATTTTTTTCTGCGATTACAGAAATTATTCTGTATCACAGAATACATTGAATAAACTGTACAAAATAAAATTGTAATATGAAAGGGTTTGAATATTTTAATGTTTTCGTAAGTATACTTTGTAATGGGCTTGGATTGTATACAATTTTAATTATGCAAGCTGCTAAAGTTTTAATTCTAGAGGGTATCTGTGTGAAATAATGTGCTATATAAAGTTCTGTGTTTGTAAAATGGAGATTGGAGAAAGAAATTTGAAGGTAAATATTCAATTAAAAAAAAATTGTCTTATTGATTTTATTCTATAGATCTCCACTTGCCTTCTCATTTCTTATGGAATACAATGCTGTGTTTGATAATTGATTGTCTCTCTTATAAATAAAACTAGACCTTCATCTTTGCCATAGAAATTTTCTCGAACCCTTCCATAAGTGTATCTAATCATTTTATAATTGTAAAAATATATTAATTATACATTAAATACAGTTTAGTTATATTTATTTTTAAAAAAATCTGAAGCCTGTTACATATGAAAATACAATGTAATAATACTAAATTCTAAGCTATCGAATACCCATAATTCGAAAGACACAAGATTTAAGAAAAGTTGTGAGAACTTTAAGTTGTAAGAAAAACCATTAGTCGTTATTAACTACGAGTAATAAGAAATCAATGACAAGAGCAAGAGAATCAATTCCTTATAGTTTGGAGTGTCGATCTTCATACAGAGCAAGTCTTTTTCTATTGGTAAAGGAAGTTCATATCTGATTATTACTAGTGCTTGCATTAAAAAAAAGGTGCAAGGGTTAGCTGATAGAGAATTATATGTGAGTTGAGATATCAGAAATGATATTTTGGTATGAATAAAATGTAAATTGTTTTAATTTACAATATTTTGTGGATTTTTTTTTACTATATATCAAGAAGACATATATGCTGAAATCCATAACTATTATAATATTGTATCCATATCAAAACACAAAATTTTGGTTCTAATTTCAAACAATATAAGAAATAATACAATGTATGTGGTTTTCTTTTCTTTTTCTTTTTTTTCAACAAGAGTGGCAAGACAGTGAATTTAAGTCATAATGAAAAAATAATTCAAAGTTCATGAGGGAAACATGACAAACTAAAAACGAGTTGCCCTACCACCCACTATTCTTACTACCAAGAATACAAAATGCCCTTACCCAATGTTCCAAGTTCGCCACCATAAAAAGAAACAAATATAGTAATCATCCAGGGAAAAGATACTACAATAAGAGACTCAAAGGAACAAGAGTTCAATGCAAATCGAGATAGAAACCAAAGTAGAAACGGGGAGAAGGAGGCAGGACGAGAAGTAAAAAAGGGGGAGAGACGGTTCACATCAAGGAGCCTTATTTGCCTCCATGATGCCATAAACTATCCACCAAGAAATCAAACTAATCTTTGGAGGAGTGTAAATGATTGTCCAAATAGAGAGAGGAGGAGCAAATATTATGTTCTACAAAGAGATTAGCCTATAAGCCCCAAGCATTTTGAAGTTAATTTGATATGACTCATAGCTATCCCAGAAACCAAGCAAGGGTCCTACACGAGATACATATATATGGTTAAAAATTGAGATAAAATCTTTGTAAATAAAGCATTTTGAGTTTAATTTGACTTTCCACCTCTCTAGAATCATGATGATAGCCTCTTTAATTTTGTGCACTCTATGTTCTAGGTTACCTCCATAGAGCTAATAGAAAAAATTTTGCTAGAACTTTTCAACGTGTTGTTGTGGTTGACAATTGCCAGCAGGGATGTAATATTGTAAATATATCATTTTATAATAGTTAAGTAATACATGTAAAATGGGGGAAAAAAATGTTTAAAAATGGATTACATGTGATATTGTTTATTGTAGATTTAATGAAAGAGATTGGGCTTGAAATTGCATACCTTATTTCTATAGAGACATAGTTGCAATTGATCCTCCTCTTTTTTCCTTATAATTGTGTATGGAAGAGTCCTTTGTTTTGTAATAATTGTCCTTTAGTTGGGTATTTTATTTGCCACTTGATGGCCTAGTTTATCTAAAGAGTCCTACTTGCAATAGTTGTCTTTCAGTTATGTATTATATTTTCCAAGTTTGATGGCCTAGTTAATGCATAGAGGCCTTAGGCTACACGTCTTATGTGCTTGATTAGTATAGTGAAATGTAATTTTATTCAGCTACCTTTTGATAGCTTATTCTAGTTGTAAATTTTGCTTTGCTCAATATATATTTTTTTATAATAAATGAGAATCTACATCATGTTGGCATGAGATTGATGATATGGGGGAGTTGTATGTTGTCATTGATGGCAACCATACACTATTCTAGTGATGACTAGCTATGATGAGATGATAGCAAAGGATAGACTAATAGATTTGGCTAAGTATGGAATAACATACACAATTTACTGGTTTCGGTATATATGGATTGATGCAAACTCATATGATTAAGTTTTGAGGTCCGAACCTAGGAGGAGATTTAGAGAGGTGCTATGCACTTTGAGCTATGATCGTAATAGTTTATATTATCATCTGAAAAAGTTATATATCTTTATGAGTATCGGTTTACAAATTTCAGTAGAGGACAAAATTAGTTGGGCAGTGGATCGATCTCAACAATCCTATCAGATCGATGATCCGATTGGTTTGATAGTTGGTAATGGTTGAGCCGACATGTTTGATGACATCTATACTTGTGTTTGAGGTTAGGAACATGTTTTGATGACATATTTGGCCGACACTTCACACATTATCTATTTTGCTCTTGACACCGACAGTCTGAGTAAATTTCTTTGATGATGGATATATAAGATCATATTTTTGAGATGTTTAGTATGAGCGATGGTTGGATATGATTGCTATATGATGTATGTGATTGATAGATTAGTAGTAGAGATTTAGCTACCAATTGAGCATATGTATCTTGTACTTAATGTAACTATCAATCATTGTTGATGTTACTTTTTAGTTCATTTTCTGTGGATGAATCATTTTGTATGACAGTGAGCCTCTGAAGGTTGTATACCTATTTTGTAATTTGATCTGTAAGCTCTAGGTTGTAATCTTGAATGCATGTGCATTCCCCTTATGTACTAAACCCCTAATAGGGTAACTTATTTCTACATAAGTAATACATGTGGGTTCCATCCCCACTGTGGTTTTTCCCTTAATTGGGTTTCCACGCAAAACTCATGATGTTATGATGTTGTGGATTCTTTTCTTTTATTTCAATTGTTCATTATTATTTATTTCATTTTATGGTTATGCACAATCTAGTTTAAAAGGTTATAAAAGATAGAACACTGGTTCATCTCCCCTTCTCAGTGTTCCTCAATCCTAACAATTGGTATCAGATCTTTGGTCCTTGGAAGAAGTCTAACCACTTGAGGAAGGTCCTGATGGAAGATCTAACAATTTCTAGTACTGCTCAGAAGCATCTCTTGGTTGCGCTTGATGATCTTGAAAAATCAAATGCTTATAACTCAGAGTTGGAAAAGAAGATTAAGGATGCTAAGAGTTTCATTGAGAATTTGAAGGAATAATTGAACAAATCCAGAGATAAGAGTAAAGACCTTGTTGATCAATTGAAGCATAAAGATGATTCAAAGACCTTGAAAGAAAAGTCTGATGAATACAAACATATAACAAAAGATAGAGATAATCTAAAATATGAATTGAAAGTTGTGGTAATGAAGATGACTAAGGAGAATGAAGGAAAAAATATTGAGAAAGCCTTGAAGGACAAGACAAAAGAATGCTACCAATTGAAAGGTGAAGTTGGACAGTTGCAGATTAATCATGAGGAATCCAGACACAATGAGTAGGAGCTTGAAAGAGTCAATGAATTTCTTAGGAGTGAATTCATAGCATCAAATGAATTCAAAGAAAAATTCAAATCTAGTTCAGTGAAGCTTGATGCACAAATCAAAAGGCAAAGACCTAAAGAAGACTCAAAGACTTGGATTTGACAAAGGAGAAAGTTTAGGATCGAGAGAGAAAAACAATTCATTAGAGAATTAGACTAAAAAAACTAAGAAGACACCAATGAGGCAATCAAGTTTCAATGGAGGATTATTTTCATGTAACAAATTAGGGCATAGAGAAAAGGAGTGTAGAAGCAAACCTAATGCTACATCATTTTTTGGATATTATTTCACTTGCTACAAGTATGGACACAAATCAAATGAGTGCAGATTAAAGGTGAATAATTATGTAAACCAGAGGAACATAACCTGTTACAAATGCAACAAATTTGGACATATTGCGAAGCAATGCAGATTGAAGACAAATCCAACAAATACAAGATATGGAAATGTGACATGTTTTAATTGCAAGAAGTATGGTCATATTGCTAGGAATTGCAAATACAACAATGCAAGAGGTTTGGTAGATAAAAACAATATACAAAATGATAAAGGAAAGAAAATAATTGATGTTGATGAAGTTCGAAAGGAAATGAGAAAGACATGGGTTAGAAAAGAGAAGATTGATGCTACATGGAAGATCACACTAGCTTCTGGTGTGGAAATTTCATCAGAGAATTGATTAGGTCATTGACCTGAGGGGGAGTATTTCATGAAAAATCCTTACCTAACCCTTAAATATGAGACAATAGTGAAAGCGACTGGCATAAGAAGATGTAGAAGTGAATTTATGACATTCTATTTTGTTTGCAAGAATTTGTTTAACATTTGGAAAGATCGATGATGGATTTACCATCCTTTGTTCTCAAACAAAGGGCATAACGCATTAATTTTTATCTAGCTTTTTAGCATGCAAAGCAAAAAAAAAGCATTTCTTGTTTTCATTTCACACTTTGCAAGTTACAAAAGTGTTTGCAGAGAAATTTATGGCGATTTCAAAGGAGATTGAAGATATTTATCAATGATATCATAGCTAAACCCTAAAATCATCAAAAAGGTATTTTCTTTGCACAGTTTCATTTTCAAAAGCTAGATCATGGATACACCCAGAGTAGTAGATATAACATAGCATCCTAGACTAGTGTTCAGGAAAGATCCACACAAATCCACAAGGGATGACCTCGATGGTGCATTTTCATATGTTCCTTGTGAAGTTCTTCACGTCAAAGGTCTATGTTAGGGAATATACTCATTGTAACTTGGAAGAAATTGGAGAAAGATAGATTGAACAAAAATTTAAGGAGGTCTATGTAGATTCAGTTTTGAAGGATGAATACAAGGTATTGGGAGAGAAGAAGTTTGCACAGGTAATGAAGTTTCAAGATTTATTTGAAGAAAACTAGGTTCAATATGTGTTAAGCATAGTGCAGGATCAATTTATATGGCGAGATAAACCTTATAAGATCATGAAGGAAGTTCTGAAAGCAGTTATAAGAGTCTGTGATAGCGGAGAGGTGTCTGTACTAAAATTTATTCAGAAGGAAATAGTGACAAATCTTACTAGTTTTCAGTGGGACAAGCAAGCAATGATAGTGAAAAATATTCTTCAACCTAATGTGAAGTTCACATCCATGGTGCTCGGTTACAAGGTATTTCATTCTAGCAGAGAGAATTCCATTTCCAACACAACTATATATGTTGCATATCAAATGGTGAAAGAAAACGAGGAATGTGATATTTGTGAAGCATTGAGGGATCAACTCATGAAAAGTCTAGTGAAGATAAAGAAGAATAGAAAGAAAATCTTCTAGTATGGATATATTTTGGTATGTATGTTTTTTTTTTGTTTTATCAATTACTTTCCTAGAGTAGGCAACATTAAATAGAAAGAAGATAAACCAGTGGCTATTTAGATCAAGGAACTTTATGACATGCTAGGAGAGAAGAATGCTAGAATTGATATGTGGGGATACTTCAAAAGTTTTCAAGAATCTATGCATTTGAGATATAGGATTCCACCTGAGATAGTGAGGAAGTATGAGGAAAAAAATTGTTTCATGGTAGAGATTGATGCTTGTTTGATAGAGGCAATAAATCCTACAACATCTTGGGTAATGCCTATGGGATATGAGGTGGATGGTCCACTTCTTGAGGCACATATTGAAGATATTTTTAAGAAACCATTAGATAAACCAGATAAAAGGTCTGATACATATGTAGAGAAGAGCCTTGAGGTGCATGAGGTACTCACTAGACCTAGAAGAGTAGAAAAATTAGAAAACAAGTTGAGATGGTTAGTGAGATGGTGGGTTTCACTAAGGAAAATATGGTAGAAGAAAGGAAGAAATTTGAAGAAAAGGAAAAGGAAAAGTTTGTAGATGAACCTATTAATGTTGATGATGATGCCCCTCCTAAATATATACCCTTTGCACTATCATCTAGAGGCAGAAAGACAAGGAGCTCGGTGAAAACTTATGTTAGTTCATCAGAGAAGATGATGAATAAATTAGATACACATAAACCAGCTATATTGAAGGAAACACCATCTAAATCTGTTAAGAAAGAGAAGACCACAAGCAAGAGATTCAAGGAAAAAGGAAAAAAAGAACATACAAAAGATACAAAGGTGATGAAAAAGAAAAGGCAACTAAATCATATGATGCAGTGAAGAAGTTGAGAGAAAAAGGAACTAAGGCAGCTAGAGTGGTGAGTAGTTCTACACCTAAAAAGATTCGGCAACAGGGGAGCCTATGGTTATATTTGGTAAACCACTTTTCTCATGCAATGATACTTTAAAAAATATGACACATCATGGGACATTATTTCAATTGAAGAAGTATTATAGCTTGTATGATGATGATGAGAAAAGAAAATTGGAAGAAGGAATGATTGAATATCTGAATAAGTTTATTAGAGCATTGATTGAGATCAAAGGGGACATCCCTGATGATCTATTTGACTTACTCGAGACTAGGATATTGACAACATAGAAGAAGGACAAAGATATCAGAGAATTCATATTGGTCAATTAATTATGTCCTGTTATTGCCAAGGAGGAAATAGAGATTCTACTTGAGAAAGCCAAGAAAGAATTGAACTGGAAATCAAGGATAAACAAACTTATGCTCCAAAACATTGATGAGATGACTAAAAAAATAGAAAAGCTAATGACATAAATTATGATAAGAAGACAATATGAAGTTAATCAGAAGAATAATGAGAAGACTGATGAACCATTATATACATCTTTTCATATGACCATTGATGAACCATACATCTTCATTTATGGTGTTCCCGTTACACTATCATTTGGTGATGAAGAAGAAAATATCCATGGAGTTCTAAACTAAAAAGCTATAATAAAAGAGGGAGAAAATTATCTGCATATGGAGAAGAAGGAATATGAAGCAAAAGATAAATTTGATGATCAGAATGCAGAAGTCAAAGAAGAAGAAGAGACTATGAAAGATCAGATTCATGCATAAGTTGAACATATAGGTATGGTTGCAAGAGACACTAAAGAAACAGTAGGAGAGAAATACATTATTGATTCAGAGGAAGTGTGGATGATTCAAGGTCCAATTTAGTTGGATTCTCTTAGTCCTGAACAATTATTGAACATTTCTACTCTTGCGCATACTAGAGCTAGGAATCAGATCTTGAGGACTCATAGGAAAGACAATGAGTTTCTTACTTTGGCATCTCAATTTTTTGAGAAAGATCTTACCTACCTATGCATTGAATCAGAATAAATCAACTTTAGGTCAGTTGGAAAATTTGTTGAAGGCTGAAAATACACATTTTGAATCCTTAGAGCAGTCAACATTGGTAAAGGTGCAAGGTGAATACGATAATGTGAGACTCAATGAGTTGAAGGTTGAGATTGCTACGGACAAGAAATATTTGGGCTTAGGAATTCAAGGATTAAAGAATTATTTGTCTAAGGGAAGTAAGATTTACAAAGGATGCATTGGTTATTATGGATGTGTATCAGATGAGGACAAATTCATTAAGGTTACTGAGGAGAAGCTATCAAAATTCTCAATCTTTTTATCCTCTGAAGACTTTAGCTTCAGTTCATGTAGCACAAGTGAAAACACTAAATGATAAAATTAGAACACTTGTCATTGAGAAGGAGAGAGTTAAGGGAAGATTTATTCATGTTATGAGCTTAATTGTTCCTAAGCTTGATCTTTTTTTTAATAGTTTGAAGGAAGAAGAGCTTACTTATAACATGTCTAATACTTTGATCTTCTTTATACAAAGAAAGCATCTTATGCAAACTGTGGGAAAATTGTGGTGATGGAGAGTATGAAGAAGAGTTGGGATACCTAATTTGCAGCTTTGAGGAAAAAAAAAGGATGTATTTAAGCTCTTGTAAGTACACTTTGAACCCTCTTGTATATAGTGGATGATATAGGATTTTGTTAACTGAATTTTGAGAAAAACCCTGACCTTTTCCATTTATGTCAAAGGGGGAGAGATAAGGAGAGAAAAATGTTAGATTAAGCTCAGGGGGAGTACATATTTTTATAAGGAGAGAGACATTTTGGAAGTTTGGTATTTTTTGACACTTAATCATTTTTTGCTAAGTGCTTCCATCAATGCCAAAGGGGGATATTGTTGGCATGTGATTGATGATATGAATGTGTTGTATGTTTTCATTGATGGAAACCATACACTATTTGATGCTGTCCAAGCTTGGAGGATCCAATATAGGACTCTCCAAACTTGCAGCCAACAACAAGAACAACACAACAGAAACAACACAACACTAGACATATCAATATCAACTCATATTATCTCATAATTCTCATTACATGCAACATGTTGGGTTGTAAGGCCTTCCCGGTTAGGGCCAATTACATCAATGAATCAACGAGATCTCGTAGGATCCAACCTTATCAATCTACCCTATAGCTAAGTGGAAGAAACCAGATCTAAACTTATTCTCGCAAGCCACCAAGCAATATGCAATCTCTGTCTACCCACTTACAACTATCTGTAACAAATTACAATCTTTCAGTTTATTATCTTACTCTGCTATCATCTATCTATCTTCACATGCCTCTCTTCTGTCATGCCCCTGTAAACATCAACCTAGAATCTCTTTTATACACACTTGCCACAAGTTGGCTTGTAAACAGTAATTAAATGACCCCGTCGACCATACACTCTACAATGAACATATATTAAATGCACCAGTCGGCTACAATTAATAACAAAATACATAAAAGAATGCACCAACATAGATTTAGGTCCACCCAAGATCTAATGCATCAAATATGCACACCTCAAAACTCAGCATGATTCCAATGACCCCCTCAAATCATGGATGCAATCTCTAATGTCCGCCTAATCCATAAACACAAATCGGTGAACCCCAACAACTAGTTGGTAAACAAGCACACCGAGAGCCATACCACTCGGTGAAAGACACAACCGAGAAGAACTCCACCGAATAGACACCACCGAGTAATATGCTACCGAGAAAGACACCACCGAGCTACATACACCAAGCAACTACCACTAAGTAGTGTACCCCAAATAGAATATCACCAAAAATAACAACACCGAGCACCACCGAGTCCAGTCACTAAGTTCATCAGTGAAGCAATACATCTTCCAACCGAGAACTGCCACCAAAGTGACTGATCACCTCAGGTCTCCAAACAAGTTAACTACTAAAATAGAAATCAAAATAAAACATATTTTTGGTGACACAGGATTGCCAACTACCCCAGGATGCTCCTGCATCAGACACCCCAGGTGCGAAAAGATGTTCTTAGAAGTTGGATGAACATTTGTTGGGATTCAGCACATCGATCCCAAACTTGTTCTTGATATACATGTCTTCCAAGTCCTCAACCCATACACTCTTCCCTCGGCTCTTCTTCTACTTCCCTTTACCACTAGCACTTGATGATTGATCTTCATATCCATTGTTAGTAATAACTGAAAGGGGGGGGGGGTGAATCAGCGGCCTCAAAAATTTATCCTTCAAACTTAACCACCAATCAATAAACCTCAGATTATTATGTCCCTACAAGATGCATGCCATAAAATACTATTATTGATTAATTGTCTGTTGGTGTTCTCTGTCAATCCTTATTCTTTCTTGATTACTGATAAGCAATATAACTGTTTACCGAAACTCAGTAAATAAGTAGAGTATATCTATCAATCTAGTGTTAACTATGTCAAATACAAAACAATAAAGAAATGAATCATACACACATAACACATAAATTTTTAACATGGAAACCATGTTAAGGGAAAAACCACTAGGACCGGTACCCCAAATTTTCACTCTTATGAAGTGAGCCTTGTTAGGAGCCAATCATGTTAAAGGTTACAAACACACTTTTAAGTGTGACCTTGTTAGAGGATTTTATACATAGAGGTTGTCACTTAGTATCAGGCATCTATTGCTACCATCCTTGAATCAGCCTCCTTATTAGACTATCAATAGGTATTGAGCAAGTCCAAAGCTACTTTCATAAATCAACCCTTTTGGCACTCCTTGGGCTGTACCTCAATCTATAGAAGACTGTTAAGTCCTGCTCAGTTAAGAGACTTGATGATTCAATGGTTAAACTGAAACACTATGACCTGTTCATGATGCAACTTTGAATTGCAGATTTTCAAATCTATTTAAGTACATTACCTCTCTGATCAATGTAGGGTGATACCACAATAGTGGGTTACACTTTTTTGCCTAAACAGACATTGAAGTCTACATTTTGAGAAAAACTTTCACATTCGGATGCATATTGTCGTTAAACTATTTGAAATCGGAAGATGAAGT
>MU226799.1:6506577-6538812 GCA_018584345.1 Thuja plicata | reverse complement strand
AAAATAAACTGCATTGTTATTTCTTTTTAAAAGAATTTTTTTTTTTTTTTTTTCTTTTTCCTCTGTATAATTTTTTTTACCTTTTTCACTAGGCTGTGTTTTTTTTTTCCAGTGAGTTGATTTTTCTCAACTTATTTAATTTTCAATGCAAATACATAAGGCTAGATATTTTATTTTAATTTCCTATAGTTATGATTATAGAGGGGGTTTGATTTTTCGATTTTAAGGAGATTTATAGGGGATCTATTCATGAAATTTTGACAGCATAACTGTAATATGCTAAGAAATACATAATCATAAAAATGATAGATCCAAGCTTCTAATAAACCTCTGAAAACAACGAAACACAAACAAACCATAAATTTTAATTTCTCTATAGTTTAAACTATACAAGGATTAATTTTTTTGTTTTCTAAGAGATCTAGAGGGAATTTCTTCCTGAAATTTTGACAGCATAACCCTACGATGCTAAGATTTTAGAAAATGAAAGAAGTATAGATCTAGGGTTTCTAGAAACACCCAAAAACATAGAAAACACCCATAAGCCATTTAAAGGCCAAATTTAAGGAACATGCACTAAAACAATACAGAAAACCTCAGATCTACGAAATTGAATCCATACAAGACAAATGAATCCTACCTTTAATCCAATGCAAAAAATAGAAGAATGTAGCTTGGAGGATGAAAGCAAATCTGAAACCCTCAAGCCCAATTCAACCACAGATCTGGCAACAATGTAGATCCAAATACACACACACACAAGCAATAGAAAACACTGAAACTTTGAAGCAACCAAGATCCACAACAATCCACAATTCCTCAAAAACTCCAAAATCACCAAGAGCTCTCCAATTCTCAAAAACCTTTTATGAGAGAATGAATGACCAATTCCCCCTAAAGAGATTCAAATTCCCCAAAACATGCAAAGGTGAATGACAACTCCCAAGTCAATCCCTAGTTTAAATCAACTTGAAAATTGAAAGTAAATCCAAATTAATTAAATAAAATATCCTTTATTGTCACAACTCAAATTAGACTCCTAATTACAAGTTAAGATATTTTGAATTTGAAATATTTTTTTAACACAATTATGCACATGTAATTAATAAAATATTTAATTAAATAGATTAAATATTTATGTCACAATAATGCATGCAACCAAATATTTAATTATTTAATTAATCATATAAGCACATACAATATAGTTTTCAATTAAATATTTAATTAAATCAAAATATTCAAATATTTCAATTTAATTAATTATTCAAAATAAACTTAGGATATAATTAAATCATTAATTCAACTATAATCCATTAATTCATTTCAACCTGGAAAATCACTCAATAGTCCAAAAATCACCTGAAAGCATAATCAAGCAAAACACTCACAAACTCAAGAGAGAGGGTATTTGAATTCTGTCAACCTAGACAAATCTGGATAAGGTAGTCATACTGAAACTCATCCTACATTAGGATGATTAGGCTTAGGTTAGGGTTTTGGATCTATATGTTACCTCCCCTCTTTACCATTGAGATGAATATTTATGGGCACGCTCACTTCTGCCAATTCAGGGAAGATGATGCCCTGTACCTGCAATCCTGTCACCAAAAGAACACACATGTACATACATAATATAATATCACAATCAGTGATAGGGATAAGTCCAACGTGTGGATCTCGTCAAAGCAAGTAACTATGTCTCTGCCCTCTACCATAACAACACATCAACAAGTACATTCACATATAAGACAACCATACACATGCGAGTATGGGGTAAGTATATCATAAACTGAAATCGTCATATAACAATCAACATGATAACATCATCACATCTATCCATGCATAAGTTAAAATCATGACATCATAAATAAGTATCATCATCAAATAAAATAATATCAGCTCACATGAAATGTGGCCTAAAAGAATTCGGCCAAACAACTGAAATCGATGCCTAAAGAGTATGATATCCTAAACTAAAAAGAAAAAACATGAGTGGGTATTACATCTATTCGCCAGATTCTAAGAGTATAATAAGATTGCTTCTTACCCTAATTAACAGAGTGATAGAGAGCACAGAGAGAAGGTGCATACATACATGACAAATGTGTGAAGGGTTGTTTTTCCAAGAAGCATAGATCTAGCAGAGTGGAAGAGCAGTGAGCAGAAGAGTAAGACATATCAGATTATAAGATCAGAGAAGGCATTGTAAAGAGGAGATTCATTATCAGCATCAGAGTGCACATCGAAGGATCAGCATTTGAGACATTCTAACAAGTGTATAACGTGAAATCTCTTAACAGAGTGGTTCTAACAGACCTTTCTAAATCTCTTAGCCGAGTTCTTACTTTACTGTAATTTGAAATCCTTTTACAAGGTAGATTGTAATAATCTGTAGCTCTTAACCGGGCAGACCTTTAACCAGGTAGATCACCAGAAGTGATCAAACTTTTGTAGCCCTAACATGCACACTTTATTGCAGCAGTAGTGAATAATTTATGGGTGTCATCCCAACTGAAGTTTTACCTATTTGGGTTTATGGGTTACCAAATTTTGTGTATTGTGTTATCTATTTATTGTCATCGATGCTACTAGATGTTAGATCAATTTCATATATATATATATATGTTTGTGGATCAGTTTGTTTTAAAGTGATTAAAGTTCAAGATCTGATTCACCGCCCCTCTCAGGATCTTGCTTTCCCATTATTGTATTTCCAACAATTGGTATCAGAGCTCAGTTCTCTCGTAAGAAGTTTTAATCAGCTTGAGACTACAGATCTTGAGATGAAGATTTACAAATTGGGTAAATTCATTGAGAATCAAAAGATTGACATTCAGCTAGCTTTACATCAACTTGAGACAGCAAGACAGGAATTAAAGAAGTCCCTGATATCAAGGAAAGATTTTGCCAAACAAATGAATGATACACATTATCATGAAGAAGACACTTCTAATCTATTTTAGAATGGAAACCCTACTGAGAGTGATGCAGAAATTGTAGATCTACTGGAAAAGAACAAAGCACTGTGTGAAGAAGTCAGAAATCTGAAAAGAGAACAAGAAACATAAACAGTAAGACTATGTGAGATAATGGAACAAAATAAGAAAGCCGAAGATGACAAAGCTATGGCTATAGAAGACAAAATAATGTTGACTATCAGACTTGATGAAAGAACACATGATGTACAAATGATGACAATCAATCAGGTTGATATGGAAAATCAACTGTTACTTGTGAATCAGGAGATTAGTAGGAAAGACATGGAAATTGTGAATCTGAGATCTAAGAACAGTTAATTGAAGGATTAATTGAGATCTGAGAAAGAACTAAATGAAAGGTTGAATAGACCTAATGAATCTTTGCCTCATTTTGAGAACTTGATGGAAGCATCAAGGAGATCAAAATATTCTTCTGGATTAGGCCACACTGAACAACAGACATCTACTGAGAAAGGAGAATCATCTAAGATTGGTGAAAGGAGAAATGCAAAGACAAAGAACAACAAACCTGTATGCCACCACTATGGAAAATCTAGACACACAAAAAACATCTAATGAAGCATGAATAGTAAGTCCAATCCCAAACCTAACTTTAATGGTTATTGTTTTAATTGTAAAAAGTTTGGACATCAAGCACGTGAATGTAGGACAAAGGAAAACAATGAACCTCCGACACCTAGATTCAATGGTAACTATTACAACTGTCAAAAATATGGACATAGAGCACAAGATTTTAGATCTAAGGCTAAACAACAATGGACATCAAAGACATAAGCAAAAGTACCAAGGAAAGGTAACACTTACAATTGGGATTACAACACATGGCATAGTTGTCATTATTGTGGTGAGTATGGACATGTTCCAGAAAATTGCATAAGGACACATTTCAGAGGAAAATCAAAGAGTTGGATGAATGGAAGCTTAGTTTGTCACAATTGTCTGAAAATTGGTCATACTAGGAGAGATTGCAAGACAAGGGTACCTGCTCATAGTATTGAGCAGATTAGAGCACAGATGAACCAGACATGGGTAAGGAAAAAAAATCGAGCAGTAGTGAAGCTACTGAAGCCGAGGTCACTCAATCTAATGGACCAGGTGATCACACCCTCACTATCTAAGCAAATGAGGTATGTAAGGAACTGTATTTAAATTTCATATCTTACATCAGTTCCTAACATATACTATGCCAAAGTCCATATCTGCATATGATAAGATGCATCAGGACATATCCTAAAGACAAAGTACCAAGAAAAGTCATTTAAACACTAGAGGTGCTGAGCATCAGTATTATACTGAGACCAAGCTTGTCGACATATGTGCCAAGCTAGTTTGGATTGTGAGTGAGAAATTGTCAGAGCCGGTCGAGGACTGTTGTTTTGCACTCACTCCAACGGATAGAACATTTATTGCAAACCTACTTTCTGACCCTCGAAGCCTATAAAGGAATGAACCATTTATGATTCTTTTCACCTTGCGATTTGAGATTTCTTGAAGTGTTTAAGCATTGGCAAGTTTGATTTCAGCAGATATTTTTGAATAATTCTACAGCGTGTCATCGGCCATTCAAAAAAAGTGTGAACTTCGACAGTTGCTGAGGTACTCTGTTTCATCTTTAAAACCCTTTACTCTTGAAATCATGGCCACTAGTTTGTCTGCACCAGCTAAGGGAATGGAGAAGGAATTGAGAGAAGTTCAATTGGTGAGGAGTGACACCTATGCACCTCCCAAGTTTTGAGTTGTTCTTGAGAACACTATCAAGAGTGATTTGACTGGAGTCCTATCTTCGATCCCTCTGAATGTACTTATGATCCACGAAATTAGGGCATGTTACATGTGTAAAATCAGTGAAGTTGGAGACCATGAGATGAGGGAATCCTACAGGAAATTATGTGAAGATGGAGCCCTAAAACCCGAACACAATCATCTAGCCGAGTGAGGGTTAACTCAAGCCCTATACTTTTCAAGGAATTTCAGTGTTGAATGGATCAAAATTGTTCTTAGCAGGGTACATGATATGAACATTTGGTTGGAGAATGGACCAATAAAAATTACCAAGGATATCATACATCGTGTAACTGGTTACCCTACTATCAATGGGAAAAGGACCATGAAATGCCAGAGTAAAGAAGACATATAGAAGGTCACTAAAGCCACCTGGAACAAAAGGGGAATGATAATTTCCACCATCGAAGACTTGGAACTTTATTTTGCAGTAAGGGTTATAGCTCACAAGTTCTATCAGTCAAGCCAAATGGATAGTGTGCTTTGCATTGCAGTCGACCAAGCATGGAAAATCATCAAGAAGGATCACACATATGACTTGGCTGAGCTATAGATAACACATCTTACCGAGAACCTTGTATCAATCAATAAAGTGAAGAATTCTGTGTGTAAGTTCGGATCCTTGCTTGTCTGCATATTTTTCTTTATTCAGAAGACTTTTCCTACCTTTGAAGACATAGTATGGAAAACATATAGACCTATCACCAAACATATAAATGTACTAATTCAATAATTAGGTGATAATTTTGATAATGTAATGGAAACATACTTTGTGGAGTTCAAGAAAAGTATGAGACTGAGAAACAAAATTCCTAGTTCATTAGTTGAAATACATTATGAGGATGTGTGCTTTCTAGTAGACATAGATTACACTTATGTTTAGGCTGTAGTACCTAGGGTATCATGGTTAAGGCCATTACCTTATGAAGTAAACATAGATGAAACATTTGTAGCCATAACAAATATATTAGCAAAATAAATTGACAATACTGTTAAAATGTTTCGGTAATTATGAAGAAGCCACGGCCAAAATTTCTATGAACCTAAAGGCTGGCACCATGGAAAGGAAGAGGAAAAATATTGTCAAGAATCTGAAGAAGATGGTTGGCATTGCAAGTGATTAGGAAGCAGAGGATGCATCTCTAGGCTTAACTATTGGACAAGGAGAGGACATATCTAGTGAAGAAGAAGAAGCAAATGAGTCTGAAGAGGATGTAGTTGCTAAGGGGAAAGGAAAGTAGTCAATGGTTGTCAAGGCAATCAAAGTAAGAAAAGTCAAACCTCAGGCTACCCTTCCTACTGCAAATAGACCAAGGACTAGGGCATCAACTATTTCACCTCCTGTGGTGAAAACATCTGTGTACACAAGGAAGAATGCTGCTGAGAGAAGCTCAGGGAAGAAGAAACAAGTCAAAACAAAGGCTGTGTCGAGCATTCCTGCCAAAAGATCAAGGAGAAGGAGACTGATCTTGAATGATGAAGAAGATGAGGAGACAAACACTGATGTATCAAGCAACATACCTACAACATCATTCAAACATCCTACAAACATTGATGAGGTATGCAAGAATATTAGAAGTTCAACCAGGTTATCTGGATTTAAATTTGTCAAATATGAAAAGAAAAGTATAAAGAATAAGGTCAAGATACAAGAAGCTCTATTAGACATGATGAGTACATTCAAATTGACACCTATAGAGATAGGGAATAATGTCCCTATCGGACTTTATGATTTCTTATATGGTAAATGGGAATTTGTATTGATGACTGAAAGGAAAATAAGAGAAGCAACTTCGGCTTGAGTCATCCTAGAGTTGACAAAGAAATAGAAAGAAAAATTTGTTGAACAATATAAGAAAAAGTTTGTACCTAAATATAGAGCTTATGCTATTTTGAAGAATGATATTGAAGGAGTAGTACAACAAAGTACTTGGATTTGGAAAGAGATTTTTGGGTTGTCGGTCCCAAAAGAGAAGAAAATAGATGAAGGAACCTCTGAGTAGACCACCACTGAACAAGCAAAAATAGGGTTTGCACCATACAAAGAAACAGGCGAAGAGAAAACTGTAGACTCAACAATGGATAGTCCCATTGACACTACACTGGATGACAATAACAATGTGGATGCCGAGGATCAGGATGAGCCAGCAGACATAATTATCGAATCGCCTATCAAGGCTACTGAGGCCGATGAAGAGAAAGATAAAGAGAAAAATGAAGATAAATGAGTCGAGAAAGAGAAGCCAGAAGATCAAGAGGTAAATATTGAAAATCCACCTATTTTAGAGGTTGCTCAGAAATTGTTAGACAACGGAGATAAAATGGAAGAAATTAGACACAAGCCTAAAGAACTAGAGGCTATACAAGTGTTGGTAAACCTACCACACTCTGCTTCATCTAGCCCCACTGGACCCAAAATGGGGAATGTACCTAACCAACAGGAAATATTGATTAAGATGAAGGTAGAAATTGAATTGCTTACTGACAAAGGAAAGGATATCATTGAAACTAAACCGGATGATAGCTCACTTGAGCCCAAAAGGAGGAAGTTAAATAATAAGAAGTCACCAAGTCTAAATGTCACATTAGATGAAGTCATTGTGATTCCTAAATGGGATCCTGAGAGGTTTTCATATGAATAGATTCAAACCCTTCAAGAACTTTTGAAGAGGAAGAAGAGACAGGAAGAAATTAAGAGAGATTAGAAGTAGAAGCAAGTTATGCATGATATCAAAGATATTTTTGTAAAAGATTTTGACATGGATGATGTAAATGACTAGACACCCATAATAGAATAGCTAGTTCACATTGTACAAAGGTTACTGACAATAATATTAAGGCAAATGACAAACTATTGCAATGGTCTGAGAGAAAGTTTGAGAACAAATTACTAGAAAAGATATCTGAAGAGATAGCTAAAAAATAGGTTGAAATTTATTCTCTCATTTAAATTCTGGGAGAAGTTGCAAACAATGTATTTTCTTTGTACAATAGACTATGTGATGAATCATTCTTTACAAAAGAAAATAAGCAGTTAATTGAGAAATTGCACATGGATATGAAGTCAACTACAAGTTCACTAAGCATGGATGCTAGCTCTAGCTCCATTTATTTCAATAAGTTAACTCATACACAGAGGAGGTTAGCCGAGGTTATGGCTGAAGATGGCTGAATCAGGGCCAAATTGATTACAATTTAGGCTAATTTCATACCTCATCTGGAGGTTATTCAGAAAGAACTTACAACTGCAAGCGAATTGGTAAAGAGAGACTCTCATCTCTCTACTGCACAAAGTTTGGTAAGTCTAGCTGCCAAGCTAGAAGTTAAGTTGCAAGTTATGAAGTTTGTTAAAGATAGTTGGGATACTTCATTTGCATTGATTCTACAACTTCATAAACAATTTTTGGATAAGTACAACTTAACCCCTCTAGCTATCAGTGACAAAAACAAGGGGGAATCAGGAAAGGAGGGAACAGATGAGCTGAAGGTATAATATTTTTTTGCTGAAGGCATGTATATTATGTAGATAATCTATTAAGTATGAAGTATAATCAAAGGGGAGTACTGTATGTACTTAAGAATTTTTGTGGATGTAAAAGAAATGATAAGTGTTTTTGTCACTAAATATCAAAGGGGGAGATTGTTAATCTCTAAGTTTTTGTTGATTATTTAGTGTCCACACTTAGTCATTTATATAGGCAATTTTGGTCGGCCACCACTATGGCCGGGCTAAATAGTATAGGCCAAGATACCTGGAAAGTCCTTACCGAGTAGAGCAGATCATAGATGTCAAGCTACCCGACAAGTCCGTGCCGAGCAACAGGAGTCATTAGTGCCAGGCAAGACAGTTTTGATGTGAATGTTAGGAATGTCAGTTATTCGTAGGTCAACTATTTTGGACCGATGTAGTTGAGCATTTAATACTTTCAATAGGATAAATATGCATTTAATTATTTGATGCATTTAATTATTTGATCCTAATACGTGGCATGTAGCCAATAAGAAAATTGGAATGCCTAGGAGGCATAATTCTTTTATTTTTTTATCATTGATCTAGATCTATTCGCCAGATTCGAAGAGTATAATAAGATTATTTCTTACCCTAATTAACATAGTGGTAGAGAGCATAGAGAGAAGGTGCATACATACATGATAGATGTGTGAAGTGTTGTTTTGAAAAGAAGCATAGATCTAGTAGAGTGGAAGAGCAATGAGTAGCAGAGTAAGACATATCAGATTATAAGATCAGAGAAGGCATTGTAAAGAGGAGATCCATTATCAGCATCAGAGTTCACATCGAAGGATCAACATTTGAGACATTCTAACAAGTGTATAAGGTGAAATATCTTAACAGAGTGGTTCTAACAGACCTTTCTAAATCCTTTTACAAGGTAGATTGTAATAATCTGTAGCTCTTAACCGGGCAGACCTTTAACCAGGTAGATCACTAGAAGTGATCAAATTTTTGTAGCCCTAACAGACACACTTTATTGCTGCAGTAGTGAAGAATTTGTGGGTGTCATCCCCACCCTAGTTTTACCTATTTGGGTTTTTGGGTTACCAAATTATGTGTATTGTGTTATCTATTTACTATCATGGATGCTACTAGATGTTAGATCAATTTCATATATATATATATATATATATATATGTATATATATATGTTTGTGGATCAGTTTGTTTTAAAGTGATTAAAGTTCAAGATCTAATTCACCCCCCTCTAAGTATCTTTCTTTCCCATTATTATATTTCCAACAATTGGTATCAGAGCTTAGTTCTCCCATAAGAAGTTTTACTCGGCTTGAGAGTACAAATCTTGAGATGGATATTTACAAATTAGGTAAATTCATTGAGAATCAAAAGATTGACATTCAACTAGCTTTACATCAACTTGAGACAACAAGACAAGAATTAAAGAAGTCCCTAATATCAAGGAAAGATTTGGCCAAACAATGATACACATTATCATGAAGAAGACCACTGCTAATCTATTTCAGAATGGAGACTCTACTGAGAGTGATGCAAAAATTGGAGATCTACTGGAAAAGAACAATGCACTGTGTGAAGAAGTTAGAAATCTGAAAAGAGAACAAGAAACACAAATAGTAAGACTATGTGAGATAATGGAACAAAAGAAGAAATCTGAAGATGACAAAGCTATGGCTGAAGAAGACAAAAGAATGCTGACTATCAGACTTGATGAAAGAACACATGATGTAAAAATGATGACAATCAATCAGGTTGATATGGAAAATCAACTGTTACTTGTGAATCAGGAGATTAGTAGGAAAGACATGGAAATTGTGAATCTGAGATCTGAGAACAGTCAATTGAAGGATTAATTGAGATCTGAGAAAGAATTGAATGAAAGGTTGAATAGACCTAATGAAGCTTTGACTCATTTTGAGAACTTGATGGAAGCATCAAGGAGATCAAAATATTCTTCTGGATTAGGCCACACTGAACAACAGACATCTACTGAGAAAGGAGAATAATCTAAGATTGGTGAAAGGAGAAATGTAAAGACAAAGAACAAAAAACCTGTATGCCACCATTGTGGAAAATCTAGACACACAACAAACATCTACTGAAGCATGAATAGTAAGTCCAATCCCAAACCTATCTTTCATGGTTATTATTTTAACTGTAAAAAGTTTGGACATCAAGAACGTGAATGTAGGACAAAGGCAAACAATGCACCTCCCACACCTAGATTCAATGGTAATTGTTACAACTGTCAAAAATATGGACATAAAGAACAAGATTGTAGATCTAAGGCTAAACAACAATGGACATTAAAGACACAAGCAAAAGTACCAAGGAAAGGTAACACTTACAATTGGGATTACAACACATGGCATAATTGTCATTATTGTGGTGAGTATGGACATGTTCCAGAAAACTACATAAGGACACATTTCAGAGGAAAATCAAAGAGTTTGATGAATGGAAGCTTATTTTGGCACAATTGTATGAAAATTGGTCATACTAGGAGAGATTGCAAGACAAGGGTACCTGCTCCTAGTATTGAGAAGATTAGAGCACAGATGAACCAGACATGGGTAAGGAAAATAGAACCGAGTAGCAGTGAAGCTACTGAAGTTGAGGTCACCCAATCCAATGGATCAGGTGATCACACCCTCACTATCTAAGAAAATGAGGTATGTAAGGAACTGTATTTAAATTTCATATCTTACATTAGTTCCTAACATATACTATGCCAAAGTCCATATCTATATATGATAAGATGCATCAGGAAATATTCTAAAGACAAAGTATCGAGAAAAGTCATTTAAACACTAGAGGTGCTGAGCATCAATATTATACTGAGACTGAGCTTGTCAACATGTGTGCCGAGCTAGTTTGGATTGCGACCGAGAGATTGTCAGAGTCGACTAAGGATAGTTGTTTCACACTCACTCCAACGGACAAAATATTTATTGCAAACCTACTTTCTGACCCTCGAAGCCTATAAAGGAATGAACCATTCATGATTCTTTTCACCTTGCAATTTGAGATTTTTTGAAGTGTTGAAGCATTGGCGAGCTTGATTTCAACAAAGATTTTTTATGAATTCTACAGCATGTCGTCGGCTAGTCAGCAAAAGTGTGAACTTCAATAGTTGTTGATGTACTCTATTTCATCTTTGAAACCCTTTACTCTTGAAATCATGGCCACTAGTTTGTCTGCACCAGCTAAGGGAATGGAGAAGGAATTGAGAGAAGTTCAATTGGTGAGGAGCGACACTTGTCCACCTCCCAACTTTCGAGCCATTCCTAAGAATGCTATCAAGGGTGATCTGACTGGAACCCTATCTTTGATCCCTCTAAATGTACTTATGATCCATGAAATTAGGGCATGTTACATATGTAAAATTAGTGAAGTTGGAGACCACGAGCTAAGGGAATCCTAGAGGAAATTATGTGAAGATAGAGCCCTAAAACCCAAACATAATCATCTAGTCGAGCGAGGGTTAACTCGAGCCCTAGAGTCTCCAAGGAATTTCAGGGTTGAATGGATCAAAATTTTTCTTAGCAGGGTACATGATATGAGCATTTGGTCAATGAGAAAAATACCATGAAATTCTAGAGTAAAGAAGACATAGAGAAGGTCACTAAAGCCACCTAGAACAAAACATGAATGACAATTTCCACCATCGAAGACTGGGAACTTGATTTTGCAGTAAGGGTTATATCTCACAAGTTCTATTAGTTGAGCTGACTGGACAGTGTGCCTTGCCTTGTAGTTGACCAAGCATGGAAAATCATCAAGAAGGATCACACATACGACTTGGCTGAGCTACAACTAACATAGCTTGCCGAGAACCTTGCATCAATCAAGAAAGTGAAGAATTATGTGTGTAAGTTTGGATCCCTGCTTGTCTGCATATTTTTCTATATTCAGAAGAATTTTCCTACCTTTAAAGACATAGTATGGAAAATAGATAGACCTATCACCCAATAGATAAATGTACTAATTCAACAATTAGGTGATAATTTTGATAATGTAATGGAAACATACTTTGTGGAGTTCAAGAAAAGTATGAGACTGAGAAACAAAATTCCTAGTTCATTAGTTGAAAAACATTATGAGGATGTGTGCTTTCTAGTAGACATAGATTACACTTATGTTCAAGCTATAGTACCTAGGGTATCATGGCTAAGGCCATTACCTTATGAATTAAACATAGATGAAACATCTGCAGCCATAACAACTTTATTAGTAGAGGAAATTGACAATACTGTTAAAACATTTTGGTAATTATGAAGAAGCCAAAGCCAAAATTTCTATGAACCTAAAGGCTAGCACCATGCAAAGGTAGAGGAAAAATATTGTCAAGAATTTGAAGAAGATGGTTGGCATTGCAAGTGATGAGGAAGCAAGGATGCATCTCTAGGCTTAACTAATGGACAAGGAGAGGACATATCTAGTGAAGAAGAAGTAAATGAGTCTGATGAGGATGTAGTTGTTAAGGGGAAAGGGAAGCAGCCAATGGTTGCCAAGGCAACCAAAGTAAGAAAAGTCAAACCTTAGGCTACCCTTCCTACTACAAATAGACCAAGGACCAGGGCATCATCTATTTGATCTCCTGTGGTGAAAACATCCATATACACAAGGAAGAATGCTGCTGAGAGCAACTCAGGGAAGAAGAAACAAGTCAAAACAAAGGTTGTGCCAAGAATTCCTACCAAAAGATCAAGGAGAAGGAGATTGATATTGAATGATGAAGAAGATGAGGAGATAGACACTAATGTGCTGAGAAATATACCTATAACATCATTCAAACATCCTATAGATATTGATGACGTATGCAAGAATATCAGAAGTTCAACTGGGTTATCTGGATTTAAATTTGTCAAATATGAAAAGAAAAGTATAGAGAATAAGGTCAAGATACATGAAGCTCTATTAGACATGATGAGTACATTCAACTTGACACCTATAGAGATAGGAAATAATGTCCCTACAGAACTTTATGATTTCTTATCTGGTAAATGGGAATTTGCATTGATGATTGAAAGTGAAATAAGGGAAGCAACTTTGGCTAGAGTCATCCCAGACATGACAAAGAAACATAAAGCAAATTTTTTTGAACAATATAAGAAAATTTTTGTACCTAAATATAGAGCTTATGCTATTTTGAAGAATGATATTGAAGGAGTAGTACAACAAAGTACTTAGATTTGGAAAGAGATTTTTGGGTTGTCAGTCCCAAAAGAGAAGAAAATAGATGAAGGAACCTCTGAGAAGACCACCACTGAACAAGCAAAAATAGGGTCTTGACCATCAAAAGAAAAATTCAAAGAGAAAGCTATAGACTCAACAATGGATAGTCCCATTGACACTACAGTGGATGAAAATAGCAATGTGGATGCCGAGGATCAGGATGAGCCGGCAGACACAATTATCGAATCGCCTATCAAGGCTACTAAGGCCGATGAAGAGAAAGATGAAGAGAAAAATGAAGAGAAAGGAGCCAAGAAAGAGAAGCCAGAAGATCAAGAGGTAAATACTAAAAATCCACCTATTTTAGAGGTTGCTCAGACATTGTTAGATAGTGGAGACAAAATGGAAGAAACTAGAGACAAGCCTAAAGAGCTAGAGGCTATAAAAGTGTTGGTAAACCTACCACACTTTGCTTCATCTATCCCCACTAGACCCAAAATGGGGAATGTACATGACCAATAGGAAATCTTGATTAAGATGAAAGAAGCAACTGAATTGCTTACTAACAAAGGAAAGGATATCATTGAAACCAAGCTGAATAACACCTCAGCTGAGGCCAAAAGGAGGAAGCTAAATAAGAAGAAGTCACCAGGTATAAATGTCACATTAGATGAAGTCATTGTGATTCCTAAATGGGATTCTAAGATTTTTTCATACGAACAGATTCAGACCCTTCAAGAAATTTTGAAGAGGAAGAAGAGACAGGAAGAAATGAAGAGAGAACAGAAGCAGTAGCAAGTTCTGCATGATATCAAAGATATTTTTGTTTAAGATTTTGATATGGATGATGTAAATGATAAGAAACATATACTAGAATAGCTAGTTCATATTGTACAAAAGGTGACTGATGATAATATTGAGGCAAATGACAAACTATTGCAATGGTCTGAGAGAAAGTTCAAGAACAAAGTACTGGAAAAGAGATCTAAAGAGATAGATACAAAAGAGTTTGAACTTTCTTCTCTCATTGAAATTATAGAAGAAGTTGCAAAAAATGAATTTTCTTTGTACAAGAGACTATGTGATGAATCATTCTTTACAAAATAAAATAAGCAGTTAATTGAGAAATTGCACTTGGATATGAAGTCAACTGCAAGTTCACTAAGCATGGATGCTAGCTCTAGCTCCATTCATTTCAATAAGTTAACTCATACACAGAGGAGGTTAGCCGAGCTTATGGTTGAAGATGGTCGAATCAAGACCAAATTGATTATGATTCAGGCTAATTTGATACCTCATCTGGAGGTTATTCAGAAAGAACTTACAGCTGCAAGAGAATTGGTAAAGAGAGACTCTCATCTCTCTACTGCAGAAAGTTTGGTAAGTCTAGCTGCCGAGCTACAATTTAAGTTGGAAGTTATGAAGTTTGTTAAAGATAGTTGGGATACTTCATTTGCATTGATTCTACAACTTCATAAATAGTTTTTGGATAAGTACAACTTAACCCCTCCATCTATCAGTGACAAAAACAAGGGGGAATCAGGAAAGGAAGGAATAGATGTGCTGAAGGTATACGATTTTTTTGTTGAAGGCATGTATATTTTGTAGATAATCTATTAAGTATGAAGTATAATCAAAGGGGGATTATTGTATGTACTTAAGCAGTTTTGTGGATGTAAACGAAATGATAAGTGTTTTTGCCACTAAATATCAAAGGGGGAGATTGTTAATCTCTAAGTTTTTGTTGATTATTTAGTGTCCACACTTAGTCATTTATCTATGTAGTTTTGGTTGGCCACCATTGTGGTCGAGATAAAAAGTATAGGCCGAGCTACCCAACAAGTCATTTTCAAGCAGAGAAGATCATAGATGCCGAGCTACCTGGAAAGTCTGTGCCGAGCAACAAGAGTCATTAGTGCCATGCAAGATAATTTTGATGTGAATGTTAGGAATGTCAGTTATTCCTAGGTCAACTATTTTGGGCTGACGTAGTTGAGCATTTAATACTTTCAACAGGATAAATATGCATTTAATTATTTTATCCTAATATGTGGCATGTAGCCAATCAAGAAATTTGAATGCCTAGGAGGCATAAGTCTTTTATTTTTTATCATTGATCTAGATCTATTCGCCAGATTTAAAGAGTATAATAAGATTTCTTCTTACCCTAATTTACAGGGTGATAGAGAGCACAAAGAGAAGGTGCATACATACATGATAGATGTGTGAAGGGTTGTTTTGACAAGAAGCATAGATCTAGCAGAGTGGAAGAGAAGTGAGCAACAAAGTAGAAAATATCAGATTATAAGATCAGAGAAGGCATTGTAAAGAGGAAATCCGTTATTAGCATCAGAGTGCACATCGAAGGATCAAAATTTGAGACATTCTAACAAGTGTATTAGGTTAAATCTCTTAATAGAGTGGTTCTAATATACCTTTCTAAATCTCTTAGCCGAGTGCTTACTTTACTGTAAGTTGAAATCCTTTTACAAGGTAGATTATAATAATTTGTAGCTCTTAACCGGGCAGACCTTTAACTAGGTAGATCACCAGAAGTGATCAAAATTTTGTAGCCCTAACAGACACACTTTATTGCTACAGTAGTGAAGAATTTGTGGGTGTCATCCCCACCCCAATTTTACCTATTTGGGTTTCTAGGTTACCAAATTCTGTGTATTGTGTTATCTATTTACTATCATGGATGCTACTAGATGTTAGATCAATTTCATATATATATGTTTGTGGATCAATTTTTTTTTCAAGTGATTAAAGTTCAAGATCTAATTCACCCCCCCTCTCAATATCTTGCTTTCCCATTATTGTATTTCCAACAGTCATATACTATAATTATGTCACTAGTGTTGAAAGGTATCTTTTTAATTGTGAAATTATTCTTCAGGCTTACTATTTATTGTGTAAATCATTGTCTATTTTGTAAATAGGTTTATTGTCATTTTTAAAGAGAAAATAAATATTTGTATTTCAATTGGTATTATCTTGACATGGAATGCTCTATATTGATACATCTACACAATCTTTCATGAACCCTTGTAATGGATTCTTATTGTTATAATTTTTTACATCATATTTTTATAAAGGTAAAGAACATAATTTATATTTGGCACTCGTTAATGTATTAATTTTCAATCCCTATATCTCTAGCTATGCTTCATAAATGTTTTTTTTTCTTCATAGTAAATGTAATCAATTTTGGAATTTTTTTTTAATAAAATGAAGTCCAAAGCAACCTATACTAATTGTCATGATTTTTTTATGTTTTGTACTCATTTAGAAGTTAGTTCTTTATTGGAAAAAATCTATGATATAGATTTGAATAAAATCATTTTGAATTATACATATAAATAATATCATCAACATATACTGCAACTGCGCTTTGCAACTTTCCTGCTCATTTCAGTCTATTTGAATGTTGGCTTCGACCTCCACTCTATCGGGTAATCCAAGGAGCACGAAGGTCCTTTGTCCTAACTGGTTCCTGGTGTTGTCCCACAAGGATGGAAATGACTATTGTTCTGAATTCACTGGTGAGGGAGTGTCATTGTTTGACGTTTCTTCTCGCTTGCATAATCTAGAAGACAGGGATTCCCTTTTGTCTAAACCCAAGACAGTGGGGGAGGACAAAGAGAGCTTGCTGGGGATGGAAAAAGATAGTGTTGGGAAAAGGGTCTCTTGATGCCCTTGATTCTCCTGAATGCTCCGTAGGTGAATTTGGCCCAAACATTTTTGTCCCGGATGGGGTGGTTGAAGGCATTTCAGTCGCTCTCCAACTTGCTCGTGGGGAGATTTTTCACTTTCAGGCCCACCATAGATATGGTGCATAGGCGGTGTGCTTCCAGATGGAAAGTGAAAGGGTCCCTCTCCATCTCAGCAATTTTGGGTGGCATGTTCCTTTTTCATTTCAATGCTGAGGCAGACTACACCTTTGTTTCCATAGGAAGCTGGTGTTATGGGAAGAACGCTCTGCTATTGGCAAAGTGAAAGCCAGGTTTTAACCCAGAGGAGGAGCTACAGAAAGTGGCACCAGTGTGGGTCTGGCTCCAAGGGATTCCCTTGGAATTTTGGGATGAAAAGGTTCTCCAGTGGATTGGGAACTCGTTTGGTTATTACATAACTGCAGACTCTGTTACTGTGCAAAAAATGAGGCTGGTGTTCGCAAGATTCTGTGTTAATGTAACTATGAATAAGCCCCTCCCTAAATTTTTGATGCTAAATTCTAAATGGGGAAGCTAGAACCAGGCCATTATTTATTAAAATTCCACTATCCATTGCCAAAAATGCGATAAAAATGGTCATGTGGTGACGGAATGTAAGGGAACCCCTATTAGTAATAACTGGGAGGGGGGGTGAATAAGTGGCCTCACAATATTCCAATAATCAACCCTTAAAAATTAGTACCAAAAAATTATACCTCTAGTTATCTTCAGTCCTATAAGATGAATGCTTCCAAATACTTAAATCAAATTACTACAGAATGCTTTGTAAAACCTTCTACTGTATATTTACCGATTAGCAGTCTGTCAATTTACCAAAAGATAGTAAATTATCTAGTGTATACCAATCAATCCAATTAAGTTAAGTGTAATGAAAAACACTAAATTAATGAATCATAAACACATTGACACATCGATTTTTAACGTGGAAACCCTGTTAAGGGAAAAACCACTTGGGACCGGTAACCCAAAATTTTCACTCTTCTGAAGTGAGCTCGGTGAAGAGCCAACCCTGATAAAGGTTACAAACACACGATTAGGTGTGACCTTGTTAGAGGATTTAAAAGTTTAGTCTGTCACTTGATATCGGGCATCTCTATGCTACCATCCTTGATCAAACACTCACTTGGCCTGTTAATAGGTATCTGGCATCTCATGCTATCTTCGTGAACAAACTAATTGATACTCCATTGGATGTATCTCAATATAGAAAGGATCTTTAAATCTTGCTTGGTTAAGAGACTTTCTGAATCAATGGTTATACTAAAACAGTATGATTTGTTCACATATAAAACTATACTTGTAGATTTTCAGATCTATTGTAATCTCACAAACTATTCTGATCAATATTACTTTGTTTATACCTTTTCTCCACTTTGATTATGCTCACTGATGCTGTGCTCTATTGATCAGTGTGTGTAGAATTATTTTTCTCTTTCCTCAGCTTGTTGATCAACACTGTATGAAGTTGTTGTTCATCAGTTTCTCTTTAGCATCCTCTATTATCTTTCTCCCCACACCAATTCATAATGAATTGAGTTGTCTCTTAAATATATATGATATCACCATTGTTAGGTTCTTGATTTTCTTGATCTTGGTGTGATCCACAATTCTTGCCATGTTTTATCTTGCTCAGATATTTTGGCCAACTGGACAAATCAGTTTTAAATCAACCACTTATCTTTGGCTTATCTTGTCGATGAAAACAATGATAACTACTAGTTAAATCTATATTTAGCTCTGTCGGCTAGATATTTTTTCATTTGTGAACTCCATTTAATTTTTGTTAACTCTCTGATAGCGTCGGTCAACACTTCAGTTCTCCTCAGGCTTCTCTGTCGGTTTACACTATGTTTATGGCCATCGGGTTTGCTTGTGATTCTACTTGTTAGTAATGCTCGTCGATTTTCTTACTTAGGCATCACTATGACTTGGCTGTCGGTGATCTCTATCCGTTGGGTTCCACTGACCGTCGGTTTTTGTAGTCACAATGTCAATGCTTGTTTTTTATGCATTATAGAAAGCATAATCTTTATCTCTCTGATCCTATGAAGTCTTTGACACTTTGATTATAACCGATTAGATTATATCAAGTTGACATCAATGAAAATATAATCCATTAACTGATTTAATGTCTTGCACTATCCTTCTGTATTTTGTTTATCAACTTAACATCTTCAAACATTCAATCAGTTACATGTCAACAATCTCTCTCTTTGGAATTGATGGCAACATACTACATTATCATACTATACTATCACTAATACAATATGAAATATACAGTTTCACCAAGCTTTCCTAATGTAACTATTAAAAATGTCTGGCTCTCGGTAAGCTCAAAAATAAGCTTAGATTTGTTTCATGCAAAGTGGTTGTCTTTAATCTTTAATCCCTTCACTGGATAGATGTATCATCTGATATCTATGGTCTGATATGTGCTCTGCCTTGACTGTTCCTTTTCTTGATAATCTTTTTTTTTCCTTTGACAGCGTTCTTTCTCTTTGTCTGAACTCTCTCCCTTTGTTACTTCTCTCCCTTAGAATATTGATTAATTCTTCCTTTGTGATTCTCAGGAACTTCACTTACTCTCTCCTTTTATCACATCTCTCATTTATGTGATATGGAGATGATCTCTCCCTTTGACAACAATGCCAAATATAAATACTTCTCCTTATTTTATCATCTATATCATCTTCCATCCTATTGCATAATATACTCCTTGAATTTCCCTATCCATCAGCAATACAATGTCCTAATTTTTGGTGTAAATTTGTACCTTGCAATGTACAGATGTATTTGTTACTGTCCATCTTAGTGTTTGCATCAACATGACTGATCTTTAGATGTGGTATAGGCTGATGCAACCTCCTAGTCAGATTACTGACCGATAGACAAGGGTTGAACCCATAGTCTCTGTCTCAGATACTCAAAAGTATCCTTCGGTAATGGCTTGGTGAATATGTTAGCTAATTGTTCCTTTGATTAAACATATTCTAGTGTCACTTCTTTTTCTTGGACTTGTTCTCTCAAATAGTGATACTTGATTTCAATATGCTTAGTCTTAGCATGCATGACTGGATTCTTTGAAATATTTATTGCACTTGTATTATCACAATAGATAGTTACTGGTTCAAATATCTTCATATGTATACCTTCCAGTAATTGTTTGATCCATGCAATATTAGAGCAATTTGCAGCAACATCCACATATTCTGCTTCTGCAGTAGACTGAGAGACGCATCCTTGCTTCTTGCTTATCCATGTGACAAGTATGTCACATCCCATAAAGAATGCTCCTCTTGTTGTACACTTTCTATCATCTATGTTTCCAGCCCAATTACATCTGAAAGCTACATAGAAGAAATAAATATCAATTAAATAATAAATATTTAATTAATTCCTCAAGTCAATATTAATTAAATAATAAATATTTAATTAATTAATTAGTGAAGCCATTTATATTTAATTAATTAATTATTTCTTCTATGTATTAAGTAAATTATTTAATTTATTTAAATACATTCACTGTAGTCTATTCTTCTTATCCTAAGTCTTCTAAATTAGTCTCATTAAAGTGGTTAATTACACAATCACTAAATATGAATAAGCTTCCTAGTCCACCTCATAGACCTAGTCACCTGACACATCACCTTGGCAAAAATAATTAATTATTATTAATTAATAATTAATCATTATCCTCAACCACACATGTCCTATTCTTAAGGGCTATGTGGCCTCATAAGACTTGGTCTCATGACTACATGTCTTCCCCTACACCAAGTCAAGAAGCAATCCCTATTCCTAAGGAGCTTCTCAAGCCAGCTCAAAGAGTCCAATATGACTCATAGGACACTTGTACCAAGAGTCCTCATGAGGAATAAGTCCTTCCTCTTTCCTCTACATGGTCTTTGTGAGACACTTGACATGCGTCTTTCCCTTCTACCTTCTTCTCCTCTATGTCAATGTAGGAGGAACATCCTCCCTATTCTTCCTCTCACATTCTAACTACATCCCCCTTTCTCTCAACCCCTTCAACCAAGTCAATAGTAACCCTAGGATCTTCCACCTTTCAATCTCCACCTTAGGATCGTGCCACCTAGGCTTAGGTCCTCCAAAAACCTATAAAAGGAGCCTCATTCCCCCTTTGTGATCTAATAGGTAATCAAGCATTCAAGCATTCAATCACTCAAGCCATCAAGCATTCAAGAAAATCACATTAAAGAATTCAAGCATTTCCACACCATTCCATCATCCATTTAGTTACATTTTTGCATTACATTCACTCAAATCTCCACACTTTGGTGACATCTTAGCTAAGGAGCTTCATTGGAAATCTGAGAGCTTAAACATCAAGAAATCAAAGCTAGGAGAACAATGGAGACAAGCTGCAAAGGGTAGGTGAAGGTAAAGCTTATTCTTTTACTTCATTTGTTTATTTGTATTCTTCATTGGGTTGCTTCTAGATAGATTTACTGACTTATTAATAGTAGTATTTCGTTTATCATAGTTGATATCTATTTTGCATACATTTTTTTGCATATCTTGCTTTGTTTCTAGTGACTTCTCCATTCTCATTCATTTGTTTCTGAATATTCATTTGGTACCAATGACATTCTTGTCATCTGGTCTTTGTACTAGTGTCCATGTATTGTTCTTCTCAATCTGTTCTATCTCTTCATTCGTAGCGCTGACCCAGTCTTCATTCTCAAGTGAATTTTAAACATATTTAGGCTCAAAATCATAATGTAATCATCTTGTGTTAAGTGAATTACTTCTTTTTCTTGTTCTAGCATTCTTGTCTCCTATGATTTCTTCTGACATACTTGTCAAGTTTCGGTTTAGCTCTGTGTTCATCATTCTGATTATCTTTGTCACCTTCATTTTCATCTCCATTGTTCGGAACATCATTTTGAGTATTATCCTGATTGTTGGTAAGTGCAGCCTGATGCTCGAGTGCAATGATCTGATGCTCAGGAGCGACACACTGTTGCTTGGGTAGAGTTTCAGGTTCTATATAAACAAACCTGTTGTAGTCCTTCGATTCCTTTTTGCTTTCCTTATCATTATTTTCTGCAAATTCATCCATCTTCACATTTTCACTTTTAATGATTTTTTTAGATGACTTTTTTAAACATTTATAAGCCTTGCTTTTGGTTGAATACCCTAGGAAGATACCTTCTTCACTTTTGCAGTCAAGTTTTCCATTTCTATCATCCTTCAATATATAACATTGACTACCAAAGATTTGGAAGTAACTTAGATTGACAGCTTCCCTATCATCCTTTCTATCAGTACTGACAGCTTCCCTCCAGAATATTTGAGTGATGCTTTTCTCAAACATCAATGTTCTTTCACAATCAACAATTGACCTTTTTCTCCTCTCGGCAATTCCATTTTGCTGTGGTGTCCTTAGTGCAGAATCTTGTCTCTTTATTCCATGCTCATTGCAATAGTCAGTGAGTTCTTCTGAAGTAAATTCCCCTCCTCTATATGACCTTAAGAATTTCAATTTATTTTCACTTTGTTTTTCTACCATTGCTTTGTACCATTTAAACATCTTAAATGCTTCCGATTTATCTTTTAAAAACATGTTTGTCGTCATTCTAGAGAAATCATCAACAAAGAGAATGAAATACCTATCTCCATAGTATCTCTTTGTCCTCATCGATCCACATAGGTCTGTATGGACTAATTCTAGAATTGCAATAGATGTATGGGTTTTTCTCTTGAAACTAGACTTTGTCATTTTACCCTTTTGACAATTCTTGCACATGATATGCTCGGGCTTAGTCATCGTCGGTAAGCCTCTAAAATTCCTTTTGTTGCTTATCTTTATCATGTTGTCAAAGTTCACATGGCACAATATTTTGTGCCACAACCATAAGTCTCCATTTCTAGCCATCAAACAAGTGGTGTTAGTGTCATCAAGATAGAAAAGATTACATTTTGTCTGCTCACCTGTACCAATCAACCTTCCTAATTCATTGAAGATCTTTTCCTTCTTATTTTCAAATGCTACGTTGTGACCTGAGTTTTGAATTTTTTAACTGAGAAACACTTAACAAATTATAATTCAGTCCTTTAACCTAGTAAGCATTTTCACATTTTATCAGGTTATTCAACATTATGGTTCCTTTACCTTCAACTGGACAAGGTGTATCATTACCCATTCTCACTGAACCACCATTATAGTATTCAAAAGTTTCAAAATTTTGTTTATCACCCATCATATGGTGAGTGCGGCCACTGTCTATGATCCAGACATCATTTTTACTAACTTTAGATATGAGTGCAGTTTCTACATACCTTTCTTCATCTTCATTTGAATCATCCTTCATGGCTACAAATACCATCTCAATGTCTTATTCTCATTTGGTGTCAGTGTCATCAGCTCTTCTCTCAACTAGGTAACAAGCTTTCTTCCCTTTGTCCTTGTATTCTCGAGTATCTCTCTTGTCAGATTGTCGGTTGCTCCGGTATTCTCTATTATGACCTTTTTCAAATTTCTTCTCACAAGGTATGTCATTTACTCTGTCATCTTTTCATCGATTTGGATATCTTGCAGAAAAGTGTCCAACCTCTTTACAATTGAAACATACAAGTGGTAATTTACCTTTGTATCTGCCTTTGCCTCTTTGCAATCTTCTAGCCATAAGTGCTTCAATTTCATCAAGTCCTTGATCCTCATTATCATTGTCACTATCATTTCTAACAACATGTCTATGACTAGAGTTACTTATCTTTAGAGAAGATTTGAATGCAGATTCTATGGATGGTAAGACACTATTGTCAAAGTTATTCATCACAAATGAAATTAGTCTACCAATCAGACTATCTAGAGTAACTATATTGTTTACAACTGCTCTCATTTCTTGAATAGCAGAAACTCTAATAGCATAAACAAGAAATAAGGTTCTTAAGATTTTTCTTACCACTGTTTCCTCTTCAAGTGTACCTCCAACTCATCGGATAGCATTTACTACCTCTTTTATTCTACTACTATAATCAGTAATGTTTTCTCCTTCTTTCATCCTTAGGTCATCAAATCTCCCTCTTAGGATTTCTGCCTTTTCTCTGAGTACATTGGCATCTCCTCCATGTACAAGCTTCAACTTATCCCACATTTTCTTTGCAGAGATGAACCTTTTGACATCTTCAAACTCAGTGTCGGAGAGTGATGATGCAAGTTCTATCATCATGCAGTAATGCTCATGCTTGACTCTTAATTGCTCAAGAGTATGAGGCATTTTAGGCAACACATATTCAGTATCTAAGTATTGAACAATATCATTTCCAATACCCAATAGGTGGAGTCTTATTTTGCTTTGCCATGATGCAAAGTTGTCTTTATTCAACTTGGGCACATCTTGTCTTTTCATCTTGTGATCTTTTGCTTGAGTTTTTAAACTCCTTTTCTAAGCACACAAGATCTGATACTAATTGTTAGTAATAACTAAGAGGGGGGGTGAATCAGTGGCCTCAAAATATTCCAATAATCAACCCTTAAAACTTAGTACCACAAAATTATACCTCTAGTTATCTTCAATCCTATAAGATGAATGCCTCCAAATACTTAAATCAAATTACTACTCCTCGAAATTCTTTTTAAAACCTTCTACTATAGATTTACCGATTAGCAGTCTGTCAATTTACCGAAAGACAATAAATTATCTAGTTTATACCAATCAATCCAATTAAGTTAAATGTAATGAAAAACACTAAAGTAATGTCTCATAAACACATTGACACATGGATTTTTAACGTGGAAACCCTATTAAGGGAAAAACCACTTGGGACCGGTAACCCAAAATTTTCACTCTTTTGAAGTGAGCTCGGTGAAGAGCTAACCCTGTTAAAGGTTACAAACACATTGTTAGGTGTGACCTTGTTAGAGGATTTAAAATTTTAGTCTGTCACTTGATATTGGACATCTCTATGTTGCCATCCTTGATCAAACACTCACTTGGCTTGTTAATAGGTATCTGACATCTCATGCTATCTTCATGAACAAACTTTTTGATAATCCATTGGATGTATCTCAATATAGAAAGGATCTTTAAATCCTGCTCGGTTAAGAGACTTTCTGAATCAATGGTTAAACTGAAATAGTATGATCTATTCACATATACAACTATACTTGCTAATTTTCAGATCTATTGTAATCCCACAAACTATTTTGATCAATATTACTCTGTTTATACCTTTGCTCCACTTTGATTCTGCTCGGTGATGTTGTTCTCTATTGCTCGGTGTCTGCATAATTCTTTTGCTCTTTCCTCAGCTTGTTGATCAACACTGTATGAAGTTGTTCTTCATCAGTTTCTCTTTAGCATCCTCTATTCTCTTTCTCCCCACACCAATTCTTAATGAATTGAGTTGTCTCTTAAATAGACATAATATCATCATTGCTAGGTTCTTGATTTTCTTGATCTTGGTGTGATCCATAATTATCACCAATCAGATTTAAAGCAAAACTCTTGTTTTATCTCGCTGAGATCTTTTTTCCAACTAGACAAATCAGCTTTAAATCAATCACTTATCTGTGGCTTATCTTGTCGATGAAAAGAATGATAACTACTAGTTAACTCTATATTTAGCTCTGTCAACTAGATATTTTTTCATTTGTGAACTCCATTTAATTTTGGTTAACTCTTTGATAGCGTCGGTCAATACTTCAGTTATCCTCGGGCTTCTCCGTCGGTTTACACTATGTTTCTAGCCGTCGGGATTTCTTGTGATTCTGCTTGTCGGTAATTATCGTTGCTTTTCTTGCTCGAGCATCACTGTGACTTGGCTGTCAGTGATCTCTATCCGTTGGGTTCCACTGACCATCGGTGTTTGTAGTCACAATGTAAATGTTTGTCTTTTATGCATTATAGAAAGTATAATCTTTATCTCTCTGATCCTCTGAAGTCTTTGACACTTTGATTATAACCGATTAGATTATATCAAGTTGACATCAATGAAAATATAATCCATTAACTGATTTAATGTCTTGCACTATCCTTTTGCATTTTGGTTATCAACTTAACATCTTCAAACATTCAATCAGTTACATGTCATAACCCCTAGGTCTGAGGAGAAAATTCCTGAGCGCCTCCCTGCACTGTCTTTAAATGAGGCCGGTGGTGTGGGGGACTAGGCTAAGGGTACAGAGCTAGCAATAATGGGCCAAGACCCCTTGGAAGGGTAATCTCCTCTTTCTTTAGGGGAAGAAATAAACCTTAATAGTAAGGAGTAGGAAGAAGATGATAAGGGTAAAAAGGTCAAGGTGGAAGTGACTTTAGAAGAAGGTGAGCTGGTAGAAGTCCTATGGGATATTTCTAACTCCTACAGGATAAGCCTAACTGGGGAGGAAAAAAAAAGGTAGCGGGGAGATTATTAAGACACAATGGTCTGGAAGCAAGAAGAATAAAGGTGGAGCTGGTGAAGAGTGCAGTTTAAATGGTTGAGGGGAAACTATTTTTTTCTCCCTTAACTCAAATGAGGTTATAAACAAAATGGTAAAGCTGAGGACAAGCCCTTCGTCGCGTTTGAATAGTGTCCTTGATTGGTCAGAACCAAAAAGGAAAACCAGAGAAGCCAAGAAGACAGAAGAAGGCATTGACAACAAAAAATAAGCAGATGTGGGAAATGAGGCCAAAGTTGGTCACCTGATGGCAAGAGCGATAAGAGCCAAAGAGGCAGCAAGGGAAATTGCCAATAGATGAAAGTCAACCCTAGAAGACTCCCAAAAAAGTAAAAGATGAAGTTCCTATCATGGAACATCAAGGGCATGAATAGCCCCTAGAAATAGTATGCTCTAAAGAATTATATCCTAGATTTCAAGTTTGAGGTGGTTCTAATCCAGGAGGTTAAGATGAAATATAAAAACTTTGCTCTTCTTGTGGACAAAATTTGGCCGGGTTTTGCCTTTCTTTATAGTGAAGTTGATGGGGCCTCTGGTGGTGTGGCCACTCTTTGGAACTCATGTAAGTTATCTGGTAATGCTATGGATTTTTATCACAAATTCCTTGTTGTGTTTTTTACTTGGAATAATGCCTCCTGGGTCATGTATAATATTTATGCTCCTAATATTAGAAGTGAACAAGGTAGGATATGGGGTGAAATTTATAACCTCATTGTGGCTAACCATTTTCATCCCACCATGTGTGAGGGTGATTTTAAATCCCCCCTTTATCCTTCTAAGAAATTGGGGGTACCCAATATTATTTAGAGAGTATGCAGGAGCTGGCGGACTTTATGGGGAACAATGATTTGGTGGATATTGATTTGCAGGTAACGGGTTTTACCTGGTCCAACAACAGAGAGGGAAGGAAACTTATTCAGGTTAGGTTGGATAGATGGATGTTATCAGGTGGGTGGTATATCACTCCCCTATTTATCCTTTCTCACCTTACGCAGACAGTTTCTGATCATTCCCCTTTGATTCTTGACTGGGCGGATCAGAAGGGGTGTGGGCCACGTCTCTTCCGCTATGAGATTATGTGGCACTCTCACCATGACTTTAAAGATTGGATCAAAATATGGTAGAGAACTAATATTCATGGGATGACCATGTTTAGAATATTAGAAAAATTGCAATTAATAAAGTGGGAGGCTCAAAGGTGGAGTAAGACCAAGTTTGGGGACATCTTCCAGTACAAAAAATAAATTGAGGAGAAGCTCAAGCACTTCCAGGTGGGAATGGCCTTTGGTGTATCTTCTTGGGATGATCATTGTGAGGAGGAAGGTTGGCAAAGGAAATGGAAATATAAACTCAAGAGAGAGGAAATTTATTGACAACAAAGGTCTCATATCCAATGGCCCAAAGAAGGTGATCAGAATTCGGCCTTCTTCTTCCACAAGTCTTCCTCCAATCATAAAAGAAGGAACACTATTAAATATTTAGTGGTTGAAGGGAATCAAACACTATCAGAGGACAAAGATATTGGAAAGCACGCGATAGTGTTCTTTCAAGATACTTTTAGGAGCCTAGTTCGGAGGGGGGCGGATCTTACCACGGATAATCTTCTGGGGGCTATCCCTACTATTATTAGTGCGGAGGATAATGGAGTTATTTTGTCCCAAGTCTCTAAGGAAGAGGTCAAAAATGCGGTTTTCTCTATGGGAGCTTATAAATCGCTTGGACCTTATGGCTTTCCCCCTGCTTTCTTCTAGCACTTTTAGGAGATTATCAAATATGAACTTGTGCACGTTGCCCACGATTTTGTTAGAACTGGAAACATTATGAAGAAAATCAACAAAACTTATATTCTTCTGGTTCCTAAAGTCCAAGATCCTTAGTGCATGGGTGACTTCTGCCCCATAAGCCTTTATAATACTTTTGATAAAATCCTCTCCAAAATTGTTACCAACATAATCAAGCCTCTACTGGGAAAAATCATTAACCCCAATCATAAGGGGTTCATGCCGGGAAGACAAATCTTAGATGCGGTTATCACCTCCCATGAGATCATTCATTCCATGGGCAGAGGCAAGAGTGCTAGTATGGCATTAAAATTGGATATATCTAAGGTGTATGAAAAAGTCTTCTGGGACTTCTTGTATGAGGTGCTTAGGAAATTTAGATTTCATAATAGATTTATCAAAATCATAAAAGTGGTGGTGGAATCGGTTGAGTTTTCTATTCTGGTCAATGACACACATTGGGGTTCTTTCAAGTCTGAGCGGGGTCTTCATCAAGGAGACTCCCTATCCCCCTATCTTTTCTTGTTGGTGGTGGAGGTTCTTTCCTGGAACCTTCTAAGGCTGGAGGGAACTGGTTCTATTGCTGGATTCAAGCCGACCTCCACTCTTCCTCTGAAAGTTATCCAACAATTTGTTGATGACACGTTCCTTTTTGGAAAATCCTGTATCAGGGAAGCCAGGGAATGGAAATATCTCCTAAACTCCTATGCGGTGGCTTTTGTTCAAGTGATCAACTACAATAAAAGTAAGTTATATTTCTTCAATACTGAACAAAGAACCTAGTTGAAGATTGTGGAATGCCTTGGTTGTATGGGAGTTGAGCTTCCTGACACTTATCTTGGGCTCCCGCTCATGGTGAAGAAGGTTTCAGACCAGTTTTAGAACTCCATTCTCGAGAAAATACAGAAAAACTGGCTGGTTGGAAAGGGAAGGCCCTCAGCAATGCGGGGAAAATCCAATTGTTGTCTATGGCCCTGCAAAGTATACCTATTTACTTCCTTTCTTTATTAAAAATCAATGATAGAATGGTGGAGAAGTTGGAAAAAATCCAGAGAAACTTTCTGTGGATGGGGATGGAGAAAAAGGCTAGAATGAGTCTGGTCAGTTGGGATACGATCTATCAACCAAAACTTTTGGGAAGTCTGGGAATTAGGAAAATTAAAGACCTAAACAAGGCTCTAATTTACAAATTGGGTTGGTAGTTGTTCAGAGGCTCTACTGGTTGGAGTAGAATTATGAAGTCCAAGTATTTCAATGATGGTCATTTCCTTTATGGTCAAAACTATCCCCCTGGCTCCAAAATTTCAAATTTTCTTGCTAAAAGTAAAGGAATTCTTCTTAAAGGTTTGAAATGGTTGGTGGGAGATGGTGCTCATATTAACTTCTAGGAGGACTGGTGGGTGGGGGATAACCCCCTTGGTTAGGAGAAGTATGGTCTAATTAGGGAAAGAATGATCCTGCATTTTGGGAGTAAAGTCAGGGGTTACATTTCTCAAGATAGGAAATGGCTGGTTTTGGCAGATGCTTACCCTACCCAGGCTACTGTTCCTCCTTACATCCTTGAGATTCAAAAGCTTCTCGAAGGTATTAGGATCCCTATCTCTCATGTTGAGGACAAGGTTATATGGTGTCATAACAAGTAGGATGAAATCATAGTGAAATCTATGTACTTAACTAACTTATTGTGGCTGATGAAAACAATTGGGGAAAGGTGTGGATTCCTTAATTGATCCCTAAAATCAATTTCTTTTGTTGGAATATTCTTCATGGAAAAATTCTTACGTTGGAAAAACTCCAAAAGCGGGGAATTTAGTTGGTTAATAGATGACTTATGTGTAAAGACAATGCAGAGTTTATTAATCACCTCCTTATTCACTACCCCTATGTGATGTTGATGTGGTCTAAAATGATGAGCATAATGTAGCTAGATTGGGTTTTTATGGAGAATATGGACCAGTTTATTTGCAACTGGGGTTACCCCATGAAGCACCTGCTTATTATGCTGCTTTGGAGAATGTTACACCCACATGTTTGTTGGAGCCTTTGGAAGGAAATAAATAATCATGTTTTTAGAGGGGAGGAAAATGATGCCAAAGTAATAGTGAGAATGACAGTGAATCTACTGAGCAAGAATATTAATACCTACCATTGGATTACCCCCCAATTCTCCCGCTCCCCAAGGAGTTAGATTGTAAGTTGGCTAAGGCATGGCAGTTGCCTCCCTCCTTCCAAGCTTTTGATTTCTCCAAGGTAGCTACGAGGAGAAATACCAAGTGCCCCCCAGAGGAAAATTATGCCAAACTCAATTTTGATGGGGCGGCCTCCTATGGTAATGCAGCTGGAGGCGACATTATTAGATATCACCATGGACATATGATTATGGCTTATGCTCTTAATCTTGGGACGAGCTCTAACAATGTGGCAGAAATCTCTTTCCTTCTTGGGGACTGAGGGTGGCGATTTCTTCAGGGATCAAAAAGATGATTATCGAGGGAGACTTGAAACTTGTGATAGAAATGGTCAAAGGTAATTTTAGTGCTGGCTGAAAAATGTACAATCTACTGTAGGACATCTGGTCACTTATCCCTAGGTTAGAGGATTTTAAAGTGCAACACATTTACAGAGAGGGAAATGTTGTTGCAGACGGTCTGGCGGCCACAGCCCACGGGTATGGGCTTGCAAGGCATTAGATGCTGGAAAATTTTGAATTCCTTAACCAAGCAAATTATCTTGCTTGTGGAGAAAATAAGCAAGTTAATTAATGAAGCACGTGCATGAGGCTGATTGGACAGGTAAGGTGGCTTTTAGTATTACGAGAAGCAGAGCTTATTCAAAATTTAAAATCGCTATGGGAAAGGAAATTAATTGTAGTATTATTATGAAATGATGGGCTCTTATTGCCTATTCAGGAAAAAGTATGAGAAATCTCAAAAATTGCGCTGACATGGGGATTGGCATGCGTCTTGAAAGCCCTGAAAAGATGGCTGGGATTAATTGACATTTTGAACCAAGGATCCGTAATCATTTCCCTTCACGCGATGGCTGTGCTTTCATTTCGGCCACCCACGTGACTTGTGTATACACCCTAAAATGGTCGCCTAGACTATGGGCCCTCATTTTTCAATTTATCAAATGACCAGAATCAATTTATCAAATTCCTGAATCAATGCTTTGCAACATTTTCAATTCAAATCAATTTCCTTGATCAAATCCTAATTAATTTAATTATTTCAATATTTCCTAAGGTTTGATCATTTTTTTCAATAATATTATTTAATTAAAAGAAAACATCTCTTTTTATTAAATGAAATAATCTTATTTAAATAAAAGAAAATATCTCTTAAATAAAATAATCTTATTTAAATAAAATATCCCTTTTTAATTAAATGATTTTATCTTATTTAATTAATATCCCTCTTTTAACTAAATAATCTTATCTTATTTAATTAAAAGAAAATTCCTCTTTTAAATAAATAAAATCCGCACTTAAAGCTCTCTTTTTGATAAAAAAGGAAATAAATCAAATAAATAAATAAGTAAAAATCCTTTTTTCTCTACATCTTCCTAAGTGGTGGGGTTTTTGCTTCTTAATCATAGCCCTTTGATCTTGCTTTTTGAAGATTTAAAGCACATGGATCAACCAAGATTTAATCTCCACGATTGCTTTATTTTCCTTTCTTTACCTCTTAATCACCACCATCCATTGCTCTTTATAAGGAAGCCTCTCCTTCTCATTTGTATAATAAAAAAACACACACATTCTTTAGTTTATTGTTATGCTGCAAGATTGGAGAGCAATTTTGGAGGAGAATTTGAGCACTTGAGCTTGGATATTGCAACTTCTCTCTTCTTGTCTTCTTCTCTCA
>MU226799.1:6478288-6490836 GCA_018584345.1 Thuja plicata | reverse complement strand
TGGTGTTGTTTAGTATTCCTTGATATGGTTTAGATTGCTTCTAGGATCTTCCTTTGCATTGAAGTATGAGGTCATGTATACCTTGGTGTTTGCATTCTTGTTGTATACCCCATGTGATGGGCCTGTTCCTATCTCCTTAGCATGGTGGGAGTGGACCTTTGGTTCCACGTGGTCAGGTCGTAGTGATTCTTATTACCATTGAGATTCCAACGGATTCTTCTTCATGCTTGGATGTTCTATGATGCAGTTCTATCTTTGGATTCTTTTGGAGACTGGTTTAGTTTCATGAGTTGTGTATTTGTACCATATGTTTATATTGGTTATCATCCTTGGAGAATGCATTGTATTGTGTATTATGTATTATTACATACCATGTTATTTGTGTAGTGGATGTTGATTAGGTAGTGTACCTTATGGTATCAGTTGTATATGTAATATTTATTATGAGATGTATATTGATGAATTCAAATCATGTAACCTTTATGTCAGTTCTTATATTTATATTCGTAGATTAGTTGCTTAAGTAATTCTACGTTAAGGAACCCTTGAGGAATGTTAATCATGTATGAGTTGTATTTCATGTATGTCATGTACTTCATTGTGTTGCTTCCGCATTGTTATTAATATTGTTTGTAAACATTTAAAAAAAAATTATTCTGTGAACTTAGTGTCATGTTTAGGTTAAGTTCTCCTGGGTTCCCTGGTGGGGCATTACAATTTCACCCCACTTCTTTTCTTCTAACTCAACCTTGGGGCATAATCTTCCATGCTGGATGATCTACCTTGGTCATTTGATCCTTATATCTTTCATCTTACATCAAGAACCTTATCTTTAGTTTGATTTGATCAAATTTATCAATTTGTTGTTTCTCCTCTATCTCATTTCAATTTTGATCACGAGGGGGTAGTACTTATCAAACTTCAATCTTTGATTCAGATTTATCAATCCTATAATTTGTTCCGATTGGGGCAACCTTGCATTATCTTTAGTTTGATTTGATCAAATTTATCAATTGGTTGTTTCTCCTCTATCTCATTTCAATTTCGATCACGAGGGGGTAGTACTTATCAAACTTTAATCTTTGATTCAGATTTATCAATCTTATCATTTGTTCTGCTTGGGGCAACCTTGCTTGAGATTCTTATTTACAACGGTGTTGACCTTGTCTTTTTTGCAATCAGCTTATCTTTGTTCTGATGTCAATTACTTATTTACAATGATGTTGATGTCTGTGTTGTTTTGTGATCCCAAATCGATCTCACACTTCAACTGCATTCTTTGACTACACGTGTTCCCATAAAGATCACACATTAGTCAAAGAGGGGCACATGTATGCACCCTAAAATGGTCGTCTAGACTATGGGCCCCCATTCTTCAATTTATCAAATGACCAGAATCAATTTATCAAATTTCCGAATCAATGCTTTGCAACATTTTCAATTCAAATCAATTTCCTTGATCAAATCCTAATTAATTTAATTATTTCAATATTTCCTAAGGTTTGATCATTTTTTTCAATAATATTATTTAATTAAAAGAAAACATCTCTTTTTATTAAATGAAATAATCTTATTTACTTAAAATATCCCTTTTTAATTAAATGATTTTATCTTATTTAATTAGTATCCCTCTTTTAATTAATAATCTTATCTTATTTAATTAAAAGAAAATTCCTCTTTTAAATAAATAAAATCCCCACTTAAAGCTCTCTTTTTGATAAAAAAGGAAATAAATCAAATAAATAAATAAATAGAAATCCTGTTTTCTCTACATCTTCCTAAGTGGTGGGCTTTTTGCCTCTTAATCATAACCCTTTGATCTTGCCTTTTGAAGATTTAAAGCACATGGATCAACCAAGATTTAATCTCCACCATTGCTTTATTTTTCTTTTTTTTTACCTCTTAATCTCCATCGTCCATTGCTCTTTATAAGGAAGTCTCTCCTTCTCATTTGCATAATAAAAAAACACACACATTCTTTAGTTTATTGTTATGTTACAGTATTGGAGAGCAATTTTGGAGGAGAATTTGAGCACTTGAGCTTGGATATTGCAACTTCTCTCTTCTTGTCTTCTTCTCTCACGCATTCATGGCAATTCATTTAGATTAATTTTGTATTTGCATTTTAGATTAAACTCATATTTTCTTTCATAGATTTATTTTTCATTTGTATTTCCTTTCATAGAATAATCATGCATTGTTATCATATAGATTAATTCCATTATCATATAGACAAAATCATGCATTATCATATAGAATCTCTCATTTTATGGTGTACTTGCAGGGGTACAAACTAGGTCAATCTGAGGGCCTCCATCACACACCTTTGCACTCCATGAATAGAGAGCTATGAGTCGCCATTCGAGATCTCATTCTTGAGAAATCTTGAATATAATGACTCATAGAAGTGTGACACATTTTCAGAACACAACTTGTACCCGCTTGGCTAATTTCATTAAGGCTTTAGATTTTCTCCCCAACTGGTTATCTGTCAATCGCTTTGTCAACTATCTTTGGTGGGCTCTTTGCGGATTTTATTGGGTTTTGGTGAAGGTTGTTCTAGGTGGTGGTAGAATGGGTGGGATGTCTTTGGAGACTCAAGTGGAGGAGCTTTCTAAGCATAGTTCGGATATGGGTGGAGATATGGTTACGCTTTCCTCAAAAACCCTTGCATTGTTACTTACTTGAAGGAGGGTGGGTTCTATCCCTATATGGAAGCCATGGAGGGCAGCAATGAACTCATCTCGATGTAGTTGGTGAATTCCTAGACAGACCGCAAGGTGACCATCAATGGCATAACCTTTGAAATAAATGAAGAGTTCATTTCCCAAGCCATGTGGCTCTAGTATGAATAAATCTTTCAAAAGGTATAAATAAATGAAGAAGGTTACGAAGAACAGAGATGACACTAGTATGAATAAATTCTTCAAAAGGATGAAGGAGCCAGTCCTCATTCATGAGAGTTTCAAATGAGAGGTGCTGCCCGATCCTTGGAATGAGGTATGTCTCATTCTGATGAAGTACATTACTTTGGAAGGTTGGTTTGACACTTGCTATAATTACCACTTCCCTCTGCTCAATCACTTCTTCTATAATGATGCCATTTACTTCCCCTTCTACCTGCTTCACTCTCTCAAAACCTTAGCTATGGATGTTAGAGAAAAAATAAAGGCAAGGAAGAATTACTAAATTCTCTATCAGGGCTTGATTTTACGCGTCTACAACTTTCACCTTGCTTTATGCCCACCTAGAACTATCACTATGAAAGATATTAACTCTCCCTCTGAGAATGCTCCCTAAGAGTTAATGGGTTCTTAGTCTAACACCACTTCTTCCTCCAAAACCCCTGTGCATAATAAGGCCAAGATTGGTAAAGCGAGTCCGGCTGGTGGAGCCCAAATCAATATTGATTCGAAGGGGGAGGAAGATGATAATGAAAGTAGGTGAAGGTCCCATAGAATTGCCTCTAATACTAGGTACAAATAGAAAGATGTAAGGAAGAGGTACCTTGAAGAAGATGAGGAGGATGGAAACTCAGAGGAAGAGGAGGATAAGAAGAAGGAAAGAAGTGGGGAGTTTAAGAAAAAGAAAAAAATTAAGAAGGAAAGAAACCATGATAAAAACAACAAGGTCTCCCAGTCTTTGGAGGAGGCCGAGAAGAGCCATGATTCTTCCCAGATTTTTGCTAGCTTCAAATTAACCACCATTGACCTATCCAGTAAGAAGATTTTTAAGGGTAAGAATTCAGAGTTGCCGCTCACAGCTACCTCCCCGCCTAGCCACCAGGAGGAGAAGGATATTAAGAAGGGTACTGATGGTAACAAGGAGGTCCCAAAGGAAAGCAAGGTTGAGGTTGAGAGTAAGCCTGAAGCTATGGGGGGGATTGTTCAATTTTAGAAGGATGTGAAGTGGCGGAAAACCTCCTTCTTGGATTCTATCTCCAAGAAGGATCTCCGGGAGGCCAAGGATGAAATCAAGGATTTAGGGGAAAGTTTCAATAAGATTGTTGGGTTCACGATCAAAGTCATGCATTCAGTGACAATGACCCTCCAACTGCTGCACATGGAAAAAGAGGTTACCCCAAGGAGGATAAGAATGACGGGAAACTCTTCCAATTTCTTGCGGAAGACTAGCTCAAGTTGCTTCTTAATGGAGGGGGTAATAACTCCAAGTAGTTTTTTGTTATGTTTTGATGCTCGACCTTTTTGTCTTGTCTCGTTGGTGGGCCACTCTGGGCCTTTTTGTCTCTATGTTTAACTCTTCTAACTGTGATACCAATGTTTACTACTTTGATTTTGGTGTTAACTCTGCTGGTACTAAATTTCTTAGACTGGTTACTAACTTCATGGTGAAGTTGGGGTCTATTGGTTTTAACAGGCTGGTTACCAAATTCTTGGTGAAGTTGGGGCCTATTGTTTTTAGTTTTTTTATTTCAAAAAAGGGATTGGCTTAGGGTTTGCTAACTTTGGTAGTGTGATGGTAGTCTGCACTTCTCATGTTGGCTATGTTTCCTTGGGTCAGCCCCCTTGGTTTGGCTCCTTTTTAATCAAAAACATCATTTTGAATTTATGCTTCAAATAAAAAATTCATAAGTGACTGATTGTTTAATAATGAACTCTTAATATCCAACTATTGATAAAAAAGGATTGTAGTATATTTTACAACTACATTCATTATCATTTTTGGGGAGAAAAATAGATATAATTATGATGGTATCTAGATTTAGGATTTAGTTCTAACATTATAAATGGAAGTGAGAAAAGTCAAAAATAGGATAAAAGAGAAAATAATGGAGAAAAACTTGCAATGATAAGAAAATTATGTTATAGGTATTTGCAAGATGTATTAATTGCACTTTTAAGTAGGTGAATCTTAAGCCTAGGCAATATTTATAGTAAAAGTATATATTTATTATTAGATTGGTTGCCTTGTGTAATTTTTGTCCTTCCTATGGTATTCAAACGATTTAATATTGGTGTTTTAATATAATATTGTGAACAATATAAAAATTTACAAGATGCTTGAAACAATTTAAATCTTCTTCACGCTTAAACGTGGCAAAATTTTATCTTGCTATATGTCATTCGGTCTGACTTAATGTTATCTATTAATATGGAGGCTTGGAAAATAATTATGAATTAGTTTATCTAATCTTTCAAAAGACCGCATGTGCATCCCATGTTTGGAGTTGCATGTTAGCCAGATTTAATCAGAATTGAATGTTGCAGGTAAGAACATAAGAGGGTTGCCACCTGCAATGAATTTGGAGCAAATAATTATATTCCAAGAAAAGCTTACAGAATGGTGGTTACAGAGTTGGAGCTATCTAATGCTAAAAATATGTTCTTAGACTAAGTTGAAGATTGAATTCATTGGTGTTATAATTGTTGATCGTAAATACAACTTGGATTCAAAGTTTCCCTTGATTACCCACTCACATGCCAATACGAGTAACCAGAGGAGAAGGAGAAAGAAAGGGACACCATAGAATGGTTTTAGAAATAGAAATCAGGTCAGCTACAGAAGAAGAAAAGGAAGAAGAGGGAGGGCTGAGAGTGTAAGGAAATCTAATTTCATGTCTTTTGTGCAACTTAACATACATATCTAGAAAGCGATCATGCCTAGGCCATGCAAAAATTGTAGTAGCAATCTTTCTCTAGCATGTTGATTTATTTTTCTTAGTTTTGGTCTTCAATTTTAAATGTCAATGGTATTTGATGTTGACATTTTTTAATCAGATTTGGTGTTCTATTTTAATTGCCAATGGTGTTTTATGTGTCCTTATTTACAAACCATAATTAGAAACAAAATGTATCATCCCACCCGATGGTTAGTAGCTGATGCAGGTTAAATTCATTTCAAATTAGTAATACAAAGGATTTATAATAGTAAAAATATTTAATAAAGGATTTTTTAGTAGTGTATTTAGATAATTTGAATTGGCACCAAATATTCTCTTCCCACTTCCCATTATTATCTAGAGGTTCAATTTTTTTTACCACTGCAAAATTTGTACCAAACATTATTACCTTCACATGCTTCTCAATAGTCATAATTTAGCAGACAAGGGATAAAAAGAAGATAATTTATTGTTTTGAAAAAAATTAGTGATTTTATGGATTTCACTCACCTACTTCAGGTGCTAACATGGTTTTTCTTTAATTAATTGTCTATACCTTAAGTTTTTATATATATTTTACTTGATACAATTATTGAATGTTGAGAATGTGACAATCAAATAACACAATTCCTTCTCGTACCTGCCCTTGATAGAAGAGAAAAAATGTGTACGTAACCTAAATATTTTTAATGCACCCAAACCAATTCCCGCTTTCATAGCATAAAATTGGTGCAAGGTGGTTTCAGGGTGTGAGACATGGTTTGAGTGTGAGGAAATAAATTAGGTGTACAGTCGCGAGCTCATCCCAAAGGGAAAGCCTATCGACTTAATTAAATTCATATCTAATGTATTGATGTAATTTCTTTATTGTCCCTGGAAAGTATATTGCCTCTTTCATAAAGCAAGAGTATTCTCCTCATTACTTTTACTCTTCCCTCTTAACCAAGAAATCACAATCCGTTCAACTAAAGTCATGTGAATCATTTGAATTCTAAATAAAAAAATTTAGTATAGAGGAAGGCTATCAAAGCCATGTTTTTTCTATATTCTTCTAATTTCTTTTGAATGAATCAATTTAAAATAAAAGAGAGGATATGTATTTTGAAGTAAAAAGCTTATACTGGCATTTGAGCTAAATTTTTTTACTTTAGTACGGTATTCTTTATAATTTATTATTTTAGTATTACCTTCTTTATAATATTTGTTTGAAGAGAAGAACATTGAGAAAATTAGAGAATTCATCATCAAGATAAATAGATAAACTACAAATATATAAAATGGTTGGGACGTTTGTTTCATAAACTAGTTCTATTGGTCCATTTTAATTTCCTTGCATTTAGTATATTACTTTATTGCATTATATACATCTAGGATAGCTTAAATTTAATTAGATAGGTATCTACTTGGGTGTCTAACTATTACTTATTCATATTTTCAAATCTATTAGGATAATGAAAAAACAAAAATTCCCATGGATATGCAACTTATTATCCATCATACCTAAGTAAGTTTTTAAAAAATATGCGAAATATCATACTTGAGATTGGCATAATCAAAGTAATAAAACTTGCACTAGCACCCTGTTTAAGTTCAACTAAAATAAGAAGAAGCGAGTCCTAGTAGAAAATTAATGCGAGGTATCTATGTGCAATCTAAAATAACTCCAAATTAAAAAGAGAGTACCCCCATAGAAGTAGGGTAAGATAAAACTTGTAGGAAATAACTTTGTACTTCATCCCAAGTAAGATATGTGAAGAAGGAAAATATGCCCTGTAAAAGTGATTGTATTGAAATCCCTTTAAGATAAGGTGCACGTGTACCTCTACAAATAAGAGAGAAGAATAATGTATAATATTGCATGGTGAATGTTGTATTAGGTCCTCTATAATAGATGGTTTTTCTTCCTTAAAAAAATATTGAGATGTCAAAAATTTCAACTCTCACTCGAGTTGAATGCAAAAGGGAATCAAAATGTATGGATTTAGAAATTTTTCATTTGTCTTAAATTTTGTGTTGAACTATGAAATTATCTTGTACAAGATCTAAGAATAGTGACCAATGAAGTGCGAGACCTAGACCAATGTAAAGTTGAATGTGTCAAGTGAGTGGCATGACGTGACAAATATAGAGCAAGATAATCTCTAATGGTAAATGATGAAACTTAATATTAGTTGGAGCATCAAAAATGTATTCAATCGTATTATCTAGATCCAAAATGTGTGACATTACAAAATAGCAACAATTTTCTAGAATAAAAATCTCCCAATGAGGTGAATATAAAAGATGAAAATGATTGTACTGTAAAAATCACTAGAAAAGAAATGTGAACTCTATAGTAGCAACAATAGGAGGGTATGAAAAGTTCTTCACTATAGATGGGGCTTAAATATATGTTAACCAAATATACTAATCATTTCATGAGGATGTGTTTGCACAAGATGAGGCAACAAAATCCTTAGTATTATCCACATGTGCCTGGTCATCTAAGGAAGCATCACTATTAGATGAAGATCCTTTAAGTACCCATAAAAATATTGGATGTTGATCCAAACAATAAATGATAAATTTCAATATGTTCTATAATATGTATAACAATATCCTCAAAAATAGTAATAAATATTAGTTTATAAACTATATCATTATTGTCAAACCATACATTCTTTCGTTCGTAGTAATGGGATTATGAAAAAGTACAAGGAGATATGACAATAGATTTTTCTCAAGGTGGTAGTTCTTTATGCACTATTTCTAGGACAAGTAATTCTCTAAAGTTAAACTAAAAATAAAATTATAGAATCTAATTTTGAAATCCTTGACAAAAAAACATTTTGATTTCATGTACTTTCTTCAACAAAAATATTGATAGATTTCCTAAAATATTATTTACAACTTCTATCTATACATAAGTTCCTATGGGTGAAATACTAAAGTAAATTCCAAATGTATATTCATCTTGTTATATAAAATATACAAAAAATAACCAATTTATTTAGTAGCTCTATTTGAAACAATGCTTCTTGGCAATCCATGCAACCTCACAACTTCCCTATTTAAAAAGTAAAATTACATGGAATGAATAAGGACATTTTAGAAAATTCTTCATATATTTATGGAAAACATAGTTATCAAGTTCACCAATGCTAATATCTTATCTAGCTCAAAATGACCTACTAAATGAATCCTATGACTTTATTTTATCAAAATTTACTTCATTAATTTTTTTGGAAAGCATAAATGATTACCCTTAAACATCTTATTTTGGATAAAATAAACCATGATGAGTACTTATATCCATACTTACTAGTTTATGATGAGAAATAAACATGTTCAATACCAAAGATTGTGAATACCAATCTTTATCCAACAAACTAAGTAAAGGATGAGATTCAAGGCTTGGATAGCAACAACATGAAAATCTAAAACTCATATGCAAATCTAAAAATTTAGTCGCAATATTTGTATACAACCTATAATTAGATCCTTCTTCTTTATGATGACAAAAAATAATATGTTAGCCATGCTTAATAAACCTATCTTATGTAAATTTATAACAACAATAAGTAATGATTAACAATAGAATAAGATAGCATAAATATGGAATAAATTAACAACATAACATCCACACATAACACAAGATTTACATGGAGGAATCCTTGCAGGAAAAAGATCCACCAAGAAGAGAGGAAAATCTTGTATTTACAATGTAATAAATGTGCTTAAGAAAATCACTTACATTCTCCTCTTTTCATCTATCATTCAAACCTGTAGAGGTATCTACATTTAATTATTTTGATCTATTGCACCTTATTCTACACACAAAAGGATGTACTTATAGAATGACAAGAGCTCCAAACCCACCAATAAAGGTTCCCAAAGGAGTATCTTCATTCCTAACCACCACAACCCTTGGAATGCCTTTGCAAAACTTGAAAAGGCACTGGTTCAGCTTCCAATACCTTCCCTCTAACATGGACACCTATACTTGCAAGATAAACATAACATTAAATGAAATAAATGGTTTTAAACTAAGAGACACCTATTGCCTCTTTCACGCTCCCACTTAAAGAATCCCATAGGTCATTCTTTTTTCCACTTTTTAACACATTAAATATCTTATTCTAGACATCCATAAGTGGGGAAAACAATATTAAATTATTATGTTTACAACCCACTTTTACTACTACCAATGTAACCCATCACCCCTTATGAATGAATTACAAACAATAGTGAGAAATAAATATTACAATTTATTTTTCCAATACATCCTACCTTAGGAAACTTTCCAAGGATGTTCAAACCATGTAATTAGATTTGTTGGTTCCTCCAACAAATGTCTTAGATTTACTTCAGAATTATCCTTCTTCCGTCAACATAAATCTGAGATCAGTGGCCAATTGACAAGAATTTTTCCACAAAAGTAACAAATCCTTCTACAGTTTGGGCTCTGCAAAACCAACGTGGGTGACCCTTGTAACACTTAAGAATATATATTTATCAGAAAAAAAGTATTACATAACAACATGTAACTCTCAGGAATTATACCAGACTTCATGAATAACATTTCCAGAATTGACTCTATTCTGGTTTTACATATTTAAAATACATCTGAGAGTGAAAATAAATTACAAATACTCTTAATAACACAAACTAAAAGGTGATTTAATTGAATTTGTTTTGAAAATCCCTTAGACTCTACAGCAGACCAGTGCCAATTCCAAGGATACAAATTCAAATGTGAAGCTATAAGAGAGAGACTATTAAAAAATAAAGTTCAACCAGTGGACACAAAAGATGTTGATTTATTTTATCAACAAGTCCTCTATTGCAATCCTGAAATTCTTCTTCACAAATCCCTATTACATACTCAAGATCACTTCTATTTGAACAAATTAATTTGACTCTTTCCTCAAAAGAGAGTTGTGAACAAATAACACAAGACAAGGAATTTGTAAAGACAATTCCAAAGCATCCTTGATGCAATAATTTATACAATCAAGAGTATACAACAAAGAGACAATCTCATGAAGATTATATTAAAAACACAAAGCTAGCTGATTATTGCTTCAAGATTAACTCCTACAACTTGCACACAAAACTCATAAACTGGAAACACACAAAACTCATAAACTAGAAACACACAAAACTCATAAACTGGAAACACACAAAACTCTATTTACAAGTTTGTGGAAAACAAAATTTCAGACCCCTGTAAAATGAAAGAAGAAAGAATATATAGCAAAGAAGGAGAGCTCTGGATTGAAATTATAGCTGACATGTCTCCTTCAATACTCATTTGAAAAGAATCATTTTTCTCCTCCTTCATATCACTTCAAACTCAAAATAATTGTATTTGTGTTAATCTATCCCTTATTGTCAAAAATAGAAAAATCTCCCTTTCAATCTGAAAATGACATTTCCATTTTAATATTTATTTTGGCCTATCTATGGCACTTGGGAAAAAGAAATGATTCCAACACCTTTCTTTACTATTGCAACTGAAAATATACTATTGGATTCACTTGTGCACAATTAGTTAATTAGTTTTGCACCAATCAACCAATCATAAGTCACTATTTTTTACTATTTCGAATATTTCTAAAGTTTAGATATTTATTTATTCATTTTCTATATTCTACAAATTACTTATCTTAAATATGATTGGTTGAATTGGTTGTGTTATAGGAGCCATTTTTCGGACAGTTTCGATTATTTTTGTGTTGGTTTTATTTTAACCATAGTTTTTAATGTATAACTCATACATCGTTTAATTTATTTTGAAATTGTTCTTTTAATTTAGAATATAGTATATTTTGTATGAGATAATATTTTATTACTATAAACATTTCATTACAAAATTCAACTTCAATATATTTGAGCAATATTATAATATATAACTATTATATATTCTAAAATATTTACTATATTATATTTTTAATATATATATTATAAATAATTATTACAATTTCTAATATATGATATATATTATTCTATAATATATATAATATAAAATACTATATCATATATGCATATTATATAATTTTAGCCTTTAACTATTAATTAAAATATAGTTAATATTTATAATAAAATTAGAATTAAATTTACACATAATTATAATTAATTACGACAAATAGAGGCCAGACATATTTTGCATTGTTTGGTTTTTCCATCAGACATATTTCTCATATATGAATAATACACAACAAATTAATCATTTCCACCAATCACGTCAAAGCATGTTAAACTAGTCGTAAAATAATAATTGAGCTCCCTTTCCACACTATTCATCAAATAATTTCCCCCAAATCTTTATTTTATGTGCATTGGTGAACTATCCCTTACTATGAGTCATTTTCATTTTGGGTGAAGCAACTTGCTGTTCCATTTTTTACTTTTCACAACCTATATCATTTACTTATCGCACACCTTCACCAGAACATATTTTTACCTGGAGTGATATTTCATTAATGAGAATATTTTGCAACCAAACCATTATCTCACCCTCTTTCATACCAATGTAAAAACATCTTATCCTTATAAAAATACCATCCCATTGAGTGAAAAATATTTTCCTATGACTCCTCGTCTCTTTACCTTTACTGGTAATATATTTCACTTTGTTTGATCTGCATCTGCTTTGAAAATTTCTAACCCAGTTTCACTATTCTGTATTGTGCTTATTCTGCAAGCATTTCAAATGGAGAGACCATATTTCTTTGGGACTTTTTCTAAACATTCCACCATGCCTTATCTTTTACTCTATTGGTTGTATTTCGTGTTTTTGCTATTTTGCCCTGTTCATTACCTTGTTCTCTGAAAATTTTCAGGTTTTCATGCTAATTCCTTGCCAAAATGTCAAAACCCTGAAAACCCTAGCAAGCCTAGTATTAAACGATGTATTTTGAAACCCTTAGCCATGTCTTATATTTCC
>MU226799.1:6445202-6469403 GCA_018584345.1 Thuja plicata | reverse complement strand
TGTGTTAACAGCCATCATTAAAGGTAAAACCTGCCTGAGTAGTTGTGGAACTCAAAAACGAAGAAGGACCTTATCCAGTCCTTAGCAATTAGGCTTTTCTTGTCTCTGAATCAGAAGTAAAGGCACAAGATTCATATAGACATTTCAAGCATTGTGATTCATACAAGAAAAATCCCTAACATACTCCACATTTTTCATTACACCAGCTCAAAAATTTGTATGAATCATTTTCAAAAAATTAATACATGCATATCCTGCAAATGTAGTTTCAAGATACCACACTTCTTTGAGGCATTCAAACATTAGTCACACTCTACCCATGTGCCCAAATTTTACAAACCTATCTACTTTGGTACATGCATCTCCCTGAAGAACAAGATTCTATGCTCTGATTAGCGGCCATAACCTAGTTTAAAACTCTCATTCCACGCGCATAACCAGAGAGGATGCGACAAGGTTTTCCTAAATCGAATTTTCCCATATCGAGAAGAAGAAAGCGGTGAAAATGGAGGCACGTGCTTGAAAGTTTCTAAAGCCCGGTCAATAAATCGATTTTGTGTTCATCCTGCGGTCATGGCGTCCACATACCACATTTCACTAAGAAGCATCTCTATAAAATAGTTCATCGCAGGTTGCAACAAATGTTGGAGGATGAGGGCAAATTTTGTAAAAATGACTCTACACCTATCATATTTTTTTGAGATATTTAAAATCTGCAATCACTAAATCTACTTTGTGCAAATCCCTGCATTCACGACACTCTGAGAGATCAGAGATCCATTGTTTCCCCATATCGTTCCTGTAACATGCTTCCAATTTCAACACAATAAGAGAGGCGGAAAAAATTAGGGCTAAAACATTATCTCCCACTTCTCTGCGGGGATTTTACCCTTTTCTTCAACCTTGGTGCGGGAATCACTCCTCTTGAGATCCTCTCTACCCTTCCTTAAATCTGCTTAGAATATACCTTTCTTTCTTGGTTACACGCGGAACTGTAGGGCTTAGGGCAGGTCCCCATGCTGCTGCTTAGCTTATTTTGGCTAGCAGCCGCTACTCAATATTTTAAGGAGCATTTTGTGGAGCGGGTGGCCCCATGAATACTATTTTTCTTCTTATATTTCAGCAGCTTAAAATTAATTTTTAATTAATTATTATATTTTAACATACATATAATTAATTCTTCTCAATCACATTGAAATTATTTTAACATTAAATTTTATTTTATTAATTATTCTCAATTGTATTTTAAATTATTTCAACATTAAATTTTATTTTACTGTTAAATTATTAAACTATTATTTCAACATTAATGCGTTTGACCTCAACATTTACTCATTGCCCTCATTAATCTTTGAATGTGGTCTTTTGGATGCTTGAGTAGCTGTGCTAGTATTTGAAAACCTTAAGAAATAAAATTTTCTGAAATTACATAAAAATGATTAAATGTTAGAAGTGGTGCCTTTAAAAATCAATTTAATGACCTATTGGCTGCCATTGGATTTAAGTTCAACATTACAACATAAAAGAGATGTGTAGAGAAAAAGACATGCTTTGCAAGTTTGAAAGATAAATAAATAAATAAAATAGAATGGAATCTAAAGCCAATGGATGACACTATGGCTGGTTTTTGTTTACTGTACTAAAAGTGTAACAAACACCCCTGCTATTTTTTGAAAATTTTCTCAATGAAACCAAAACAATGAACATGCAATTCAGATTTTCAACATTCACAAGGTCACATATGTTTGCAATATGCTTAGTTTTGTTGTTGCCAGGTTTAATATAGTTTTTTTGCAATGTATTATTTTCTTCTATTAAAATTTTGGAGCTAATATACATTCAAGTGAAACACTACACTACTGAACATTCAACTAAAAATACATCTAAACACCATGGAAACAAATGATAAGAAATTGATTGCATAACTTTTAAAAAACTAACGAAATGACTTCTACAAAATTGAGAAATAGAACTAAATATTTATAGGGCTAGAATTTGACTGATATAGTCCCAATCATAAGAGGATTTAAAGTCATCATAAAATCTAGTTATCAACTATTGTGATGTGCACAATATTTTTATTATAACTGGTAAAAATATTTCAAAGTGTCTTGATCAAATCCATCCCTCAATTGTTGTGTTGCACAAAATTTTCATTACCATTGACAAATTCCAGTAGCCTCATTCAGGCTAACCCTGCAACAGAATCCCTTGGAATTGCTTCATTGTTTGGTATACTACTCTCATGTTAATCAAAGTTAGTATCTTCATTGTCATCTTCTTCAACTGTCAGCATAATGTTATGCAAAACACAACATACAAAAATAGTTTTTGGCAACATTTGCAAATTTGGATGACATATTTTGGAGTTCAAAATTTGTCAAACACATTTTAGCTTTCCAAACACACGCTCAACAACAATATGAGTTGATGATAGTTTTGTCATGCCCAAAAATTTGTGCCTAAAATACGCAACAATTTTGTTTTTTTTACCTATTTCCAGCCACATGGCTTCACATGTTTTATAATTTACTATTCAGAATTGAAAACAACATGTATATCTTTCTAAATGTATTTCTTTCTTTTTTGTTTAAAAAAAATAGAATCTTTTCAACAAGGTAAGGAAAGAGTAATTAGCTCTTTATTTAAACATTTGCAGCAACAATACATGTTCTCTCTTTCCTTTTTTTTTCATTTGACTTAAAGATACAAATACTAAAACCTACACAAATACACCAACTCTAAATCTGTAACATAAAGGAATAACCAACTTCCATAAAAGAAGAGGAACATATGCACATAGGTAACAAGTTTCCAAATACAATGCCCCAAAGGCTTTTACAATAGCATCAATAAATGTGGATTTTCTCTCATCTTCCATGCTCATTTTAGGACTTATTAAGAGCTCCAACCATTGAGAAAAATTTGCAATAAGAAGAGCACGAAAAGGACCATGGGATGCTCACCTCTCAACCTAGGCCTCTAAGAGGCCACCTTCGAGCTTAGGGAGCCAAAAAAAGGTGGGTTAAAAGCATACAAATTCAACAAATGCAAACAAGCAATACTCCCAAAGACTCCCAACCAAGGCTTTCACAATGGGTCTCTCATGACCCTAAACAGAGTGAAGTGGACCAAGTACCCAAAAGGAGAAGGCTAAAACTAAAAGCAATAATAAATCCCTCACAAGGCTTAAAAAAACACCATCTTATAACATTCCCATATTCATAAAAATACCCTTATGCCCCCCATGGCTACAAGCCAAAAACAACAACCTTATGACCCCCAAGAAAAGTAACAACAAAGGATGGCTTCGTGGAGCCCATACTCCATGATTTTTTCCACTCTCCTCCTTGAGGAGAGACTCTACACCAAAGGGATATCAAACTCCTTCACCCCCAAGGCTACTCTTTCCTCCCAAGGGTGAGTGGGCCTTGAAACTCTCATTAAAAAACAACAACAATGAAAGAAAACATCAACAAAAACATTAATCACATAACAAAATTAAAACACAAAGGCATCTCTACATTCCTCAAGCACACTAACATGCTTCATCCATTTTCATTTGCAACACAAAATGCAACAAGTAGTAAAAATGCAAGATGTCCACCAACCTAGTTCCAAGCTTATGAAAATAAATTTGTTGAAGAGCTCCCTTAAAGCCTATGTCCTCCTTTCCAAGCTCCACCAATTCTAGCCAAGTCTCTAAGTTAGAGAGTGGGTGTTCAAACTCTCCAACATGGAGAGTCACCACTAAAAAGGCCACTAGAAACTCATGGGGAAAAGGAAATCCTCACATTGGTCTCTCTTCCCTAAGCCTCTTATAGCTTTCTAAAAATGGATCCAAAAAGGGGAAGCTAAAAAAGGTGAGTAAGGTCTTTGCATCAAAATGGAAGAGTGGTCTATCCAAGATCATGCTACAAAAGTTGATTTTTGTCTAACTTGGAAATCTAACTTTTGTAAGGGTCTCTTGGTAAACTAAGGGTTATCCTAGGGTTAAAAATGACCCTTACCCATAGGTATAACAAGTGGGCTACCTAAAAATGACCCTAACACACCCCTAGGCACTTTTCTAACCCCCCAAAAGTCCACTAAAAGCATACTCACGAAATTCCATTGAAGTGACCACACCTCTAGCTCTCTATTCAAGGAAAACACATGGGGATCTACTTGGTACTAACCTAGGTAGATGGAAACCCAATCCCCAAGTCGACATGTCATGATCTTAAATGCATACATAAGTGTCAAGTGACACATACAAACACTTTCACATCACTAGACACATGACATATCCACTTGAGCATAAAGCACAAAGAATTTAAATATGAATATAACATTTATGAGCTAAATTCTAACAATCAAACATTTATGTTTACAAATTAAATCACGATAAAACAAGGTCTTGTCTCTCATTAGACACAACCTTGGCTTAAATTGAGTTCACATATACCTATGTTTGGTTCCCCAAATTTAATACCATGGTCTCATACCTGCACACTGAATCCAAATATCAGTAGTCCAAGGAGATAAAACATACTTCATTAGGAAATAAACAATATTCAAAATCTTAAGAAAATATCTACATACTAAATTTTATCACCTAAGATCATAAGAAATGATAATTTCATTTAAGCACATAATCTTAAAGTAAGATTCACATTGCATGATAACTCGATTAAATGTCAATTTCTAGTAATTCTCCTATCATCATTAATCCATCACATAATCACAATGTTTTTCCAAATCAAATGTCTCAAAATGAAAGGTCCATAGTAGGAACATAATATAGTCCATCATGTCCTTCATAAAGTATCATGTATCCAAAATCCAAAATGATCAATCCACGATATAAAGCATAAAATCCATAAAGTCCATAGTGCATCAAAATATAATGTATCATGTGCTAAGTCTATCATAAGTAGAAATCTGGAAAGCTATGATGGGGATCGGGGTGAGGCCTCACAAGTTTAAAGTTGAATGATATTTTATTTTCTGTTGTAGCTCCATTGAAAGGTGTGATTAACCATGGTAACAATGGATGTCCACCATCACCAATAACATACTCTCTTATACTTGATGACCCAATAGAAACTAAAATTCCATTTAACCTATCTCCACCTTCACATTACCTATAGAAGGAAGAATTTCTTAAGAGACTAGAATCATTAATAGATCCAGGCCAACCTGTAAAAACATCCATGAAATGCATGTTGTTGTGTACAAGGGCTTGTAATGACATGTTGCAGTTGTGATCACAGTCATACCAATCAGATGAACATTCATTAGTTAGAAGCTCAAAATAAACATGAGTTACATCTATAGCCCCACAACAATTTGGAAAGCCTTGTTTTTGGTGGAATCCTTGTTTTACAAGTTCCAATGTTGAATGGTCACTTGGACATTTTATGTAGTTTTGAAAATTTGCAGTCATGGCATTAATGAAATTTGTCACAACACTTGCAGCTGTTGACTTTCCACACCCAAAAAGTTCACTTATATTAATCATAGACATTCCAGATGACAATCTTAAAATTGAAATAGCCACTTGTTTCTCAACTGGAAGCACCCTACTCTTGATAGAAGTTGCTAAAGATAAAGGTATATCACCTTGCTTGATATCTTCATACAATGATTCACATAAAAATTGAAACAATGCATATGGTAACATAAAGATGCTTCGAAATCGTTTGTCATCACATTTAACTTCAAAAATATAATGATTCCACCAATGCAAGGAATGTGGTTTGATATACCCTTCACTAGTAACCTTTCCTTCCCATTGTGAAGTAGAAAAATCTGAATTGAGGAGTACATTTTGTTGTTCATAACATATTGCATAAAGCTGCAAATCTATTTCATCTTCTACATCATCCTTTGAAGGATGTGAAGCTTCAGATGATTATTTCTTATACTTCTTTAATATGTTTGTTGAATCTTCAACATCACACCAAAATTTCAATGCTATTTGTTGTATCAATGTAAGACATTCTAACAATACTCTGACTCTTCTTCAGTTATTTGAATCCATCATATAGACTTCAAAATAAAATAAATAATTAGTTAAAAATGTATTGAAAAAAGAAAGTAATGTTTATGGTCTAAATATACATTTTAAATAATATAATTTCAAATACAATGATTCCATTCAAGATAATAGCATAAATCAATAGATACAACGTAATCTATGAGTCAAAGAATTGGTACAAAATGATGCAAGCATAATAAAGGTAAATATTATTATAGTTAAGAAAACACACTTAATTCATAAAGAGTTCAATACATATCATTTGTTTTATTCTATAGATGTATGCTACTAACAAATATAAAATCAATCTTCTTTTGTATAAGATTGACTAATTTTCAACATTGCTTGACCAATATTATTTTGTGTTGAAACCATGCTCATTTGGACATTAATTTTTTTCTCTTCAAGTTTCAATAACCTTTCTTCAATCAAATCATCCTTATTCATGTGTTATTCATGACGTTTCATGCTCCCCTCCTCAGCCATTTATAGAGTAGAAATGAGCAACTTATTGTTATCAACGATAACATACATCATGCTTGTTATATTGGAAATTGATTTCCATTTTTTCCCTGTGCATTGTTTGTCCCCTTCAGTACCATTTTTAAATTTCTCATAAATTTCCATACTTGGTATTTCAGGTTCATGCAATGGGTCATCTTCATTTCGAGGATCGTTGTCATCAAATGCAAAACTTGTATCAGATGAATCAATAGTGATATTTCCTGGATTGATGTCTCGATCTTTACCAAAAGTTATATCCATTGCATCATAAAGTTCAATAATGAACTTTGTGGGAAGTTTATTTTCAATCCTTTCCCCACTTGTCATATTCCAGTAACTGTCATGCCCAGATGGAATGTTATGTTCATAGTCTCTAATTTTTTTGTAATCTGGCTGAAGATTCTCCCAATGATCTCTGCATTGGTTTGTTGTCCGATGAACACCATGAGAAGAGAAATATTCTTGAATTATTTTCCATTTTTCAGTAAAATTTAATTTTTTTCTCATTGTACCACCACTTGACTATGTTTCTCTCTCAATTCTTTTAGCTTCAATTAGAACCATTGTGTTTGTGATGCTCCAAGGAACTCTACTTTTTGTTTGAGGGGGCACATTATACTGATTATCTGTAACTTCCACTTCATTGGTTGGGACTTCCTTTTCAATTATCACTTCTTTAGTGACCACTTCTTCATTGTTCACTTGTGTGTTGGGAACTGTTAATGTTTGTATCTGCAGTCGTATGATCATTAGAATACATATAATATATGTTGACTAATAATAATATAATATATATGTTATATTATTATTAATCATATGAAATTTAATATTTAATATTAAATTATTAAATTATTATTCTTAATTAATAATTGATTGATAAAACATTATAAGATTGATTAAGTTATAATTAGTTGGAAGAGGTATGTCCCTTCTTATAAATAATAATGAATAGACATGTCCCATGAAGGGACATGTCTATCCTATCCTCATTCCCAATATAAATGAAAGAGAGATTGGTGCATTTGGAAAACACATACAACATAGAGTGTTATTACATTTGTAGCTATCCTAAAACTTCACATGGTATCAAAGCTAGACTACAAATGTAACAGAGTAGTATGTTGATAGTGAATGTGTGACTATCTCAGAAAATACAGTCTTGGTAAAAGAACCATATATCACAAATGAACTGTTGGATTTTGATAAATTTTGGATATGTTGGTGAAAACCTAATTTTAAATAATCTCACCAAAGAGATTCGAGAAAAAGTCTTGGATTCAAAAGTTATCACGGACTATGTATGGGTCTATGTGAAATTTCTGAAAATGACTTTCATTAAAGAGATATTTTAATTTGTTATGATCATGGTCAAGAAATAACAAAGCAGCATGCATTCAAGGAAAGGTGACTATTTCTATAAAGAAATCATCAATTATATAGTGTCGCATCTCTTGGATAAATCATGTCATTTCATAAGAAGACATGAGAATTGTTCAAAGATATAAGAGTGGGAATTGTACGTTGTGGGGGGGGGGGAATAATAACCAATGTTACATTTCCATACTTAGTGTGGGGAGATAATTCAAACGGGAGATGTCTCTCAAATAATATTATAAGGTGTTTTATGATTTGATGTATATGGACCTTCATTGAATCAACTTGTGTCAAGGATGTTGATGTGCAAATAAGTATTTATTATCTTTGAATAGTACATTTATCTACTCACTATAGTTTCTCTCTCATTTGTATTTATATACATATTATAAGAGCTGTTTGTCTTGATCTTTTTTGGCGATGCTCTTGCAGGAAAAACAAGATTAGATTTAGAGGGAGTTTAAATCTTCAGAGGTGACTTTGGACGAGGAGCTAAAAGATTGATATCACACTCAGAGGGAGTTTGACAATTCATCTTAAGAAATATTGGATGATCAACAGATTGATATTGGCTCAATGAGTTCTTCTCTATGAGAGAAGTTTGAGGTGAAATCCCTTGTTATCCTCTGTGCTGAGGCATGATGGATGTCATGTGTGTGACTCCATGTCTTTTAATGGGTGTTCCCCCTATGTAAATCATGAGGAAGTGACGAATTCCAAATGATTATTGTATATGTTTAATGTGGCCTTGTTATTCAACCATACACTTCAACATAGTCCTTGTTCATCAGCCACATACAAAAGTGAATATGAGTTATTAATCCTACATTCCTGTATGATTCGAACTGTTTCCTTCTATCTAGACAGGGTTTTGAATGGCTCTCAGAACGAGAGTCTCACAACCTAGACCAATCCAAGAACAAAGGATTTTTCTCCATGAATGCAATGCAATGTAATGCAAGATTAATCTAAGAACATGAAAGATGCAAGATTAATCTAAGTGAAATCAAACTAAGACATGATAAGAAATATGAGATTAATCTAAGAAAATGAAACTATTCTATTGCAAATGAGCTTAATTGAAATGAGATGATGAGCTCTAAAATGCAGCAACAATTCTTTATTCTAACAATGCATATTTTCTTAGGGGGGCTTTGAATGAGAAATGGGAGCTCTTTTATAGATTGAGAGCCTGCTCAGAATAGAAAGTTTCCTTTTTGAAATAAAACAGATAGAAAAGCGAGTTCAAATTAGCAAGCTTTATTTAAAAGAAAATAATGAATTGTTTTCTCTTTGTTTTTAACTATTTTCTTTTGATTTTAACTGTTTTCTTTCTCTTTAAAGCACAGTTAATTCAAAACTTCTATTTCTAAACTGGAGAGAACATTTTTGAGAGAATATTTAATTAAATAAATAGAATATGACCTCATAAATGTGTTTTTCTCAATTATTTAAATAATTAAATTCAATTATTGAAATGAGGATATTTATTTAATAATTAAATATTATTTAATTCCTTTTTATGTGTTTTAGCTAAAAGGGGTGAATTTAATTTAATTAAAGTGCTAGGACTTTATAATTAAATTAATTCAATCATAGGGTTTATTTAGCTAATTGATGTTTTAGGAATTAAATATAATGTATGATTAATGCAGATTTAGGATTTTCTGCATTTGACACTCATCGATTAGAGTCAATCAAAACTCAGAATTGCCTAGTACAATAGGACTTTGATGATTCAGAAGAATGAGAAATGCAACAAAATTGGTTAGGGTTGCAAGATGCCAATTTTGGGGTGTTACATTTTACCCCTCTTTGAATTGATGTGCGAGTAGTGCATTAATTCAAAGAATAGTTTGATGTTTGAATCATAGAATAATAGATTTCAAAAATTAATGATGCAAAGATCGATTGATGAAGATTTTAGAGCCATCTCCAGAACAGAGCTTAACTCTCTGAAGTCTAGGTTAGATCGCCAAGACGCCGGTCAAGTAGAGTTTTCAAGGGTCATCTCCATAACAAAGCTTGATCATTAGGGATCCGGGTTAGATTGCCTTGATACCTAAGAGATTAAGATTTAGATAATCATCTCCACAATGAAGCTTGATCCTCAAGGATCCGAGTTAGATTGCTCAAATACCTAATAGATTAAGATTTCAAGAATCATCTCCAGATCGAAGCTTGATCCTTAGGGATCTAAGTTAGATTTCTTAGATACCTAATAGATCGATATCTTTCAAAAGATTGTCCCCAGAACGAGGCTCAACCTTCAGGAGTTTGGGTTAGATTACCCCGATACCTGTCCATAAAAAGATAGTCAATAGAGATTTTTAGGACTATCTCCAGAGCGAAACTTAGCCCCCCAATATCTAGGTTAGATTGCCCAGACACTGGTTAGATTGAGTTTCAAAATCATCTCTAGAAAGGAGATTGATTTTCAAGAGTCAGGGTTAGATTGCCCCAATTCCTAATAGATGAGTTTTCAAGAATCATCTCTAGAATGAAGCTTGATCCTCAAGAATCTGAGTTAGATTGCTCAGATACTTAATAGATTGATATTTTGAGAACTGTCTCCAGAACGAAGCTTGATCCTCAGGGATCTGAGTTAGATTCCTCAGATACCTAATAATAAGTTGACCAGATGCAAGGAGCGAAGATGCCCCTATTGATTGTGGAGTATCCAGTTTTGACTATGAGGTATGAAAAATTGAACATGCCCCAAGTGATGAGATGCCCCTAGAAATGAGGAATTTTGAATTTAGATCAGATTGATTGGAGTAGATTCAATAATGTAATCATCCTGCCCCCTCGAGAGCGAAATGGAAAGATGACATGTCATAATGCTGATTGAGAGTGAGAAATCATAGATAGATGTTGAATCAGAGATCAGGAAGAACTTAGAACATATGATGAAAGAATCTAGAAGGTTCAGAAGCAATTTCGAGTGATGTCGAGGTCCAGGGTCGACCAAGTTTGACTAGGGTTGACTAGAGTTGACCAGAGTTAAATTTTGATGAAAAGAGTCAAATATTTGAGAAAATGATGATAGGATAATATTCTGACAAGAAAGTGACGTCAGAAAGTTGACTGCACAAGTGTCCGATCGCATCGGTCCCAAAAAATTTAAAATGCAATTTTGAGCTATATAGAAGTGTTAGATTTTGATTTCAATTTTGATCATGAAAATGGATTCAAAGCGGTTGATATAGCCACTTCTGAAGAGTGAGACCAAGGATCGAACACTTGGATAGTCGAGATGAAGCCAAAATGCTGAAGAAGAACTCCTCAATGTACAAATCCAGGAGAACGCAATGAAGTGAGCATCAAATTTCTGCCACAATGCAAGTCTAGAATGAAAATGCAATCCTATGCTAGATGTAATACCTAGGACATGGTTGTGAGACCCATCATATAATTATCATCATTGAGAATTTTTGGAACATCGAAGTTGATACAATCCTTACTGGTGCCACTATGACCATAAGGATATGAATATGACTTTTATTGGATAAAATGTAAGAAATGAACGTAAGCACCAGGGCACAAAAGCCAAGATGACCTGAACATTATTTCTAGTTGATATTGCAAGAGTGCACCAGTATCGAGGCATTCAAAGGAAAGATAACCATGAGTGCAATCATGCGTAAACAAATAGAGCAATAACAGTCAAGGAGATAGTTCTGACCTCACCTTGGCGTACAAATAAACAAGATCAAGGGTTGTGAGGCTTTTCCACCTTAGTGCGGGAGCTCTTATCACATACACCCTATTTATTTGACGTTGCTGGATAATCGGGACTACACCAACAAGAAGTAGACAAAGAAAATATCAATGAAATCCATGAGAATAGACAACATACAAAGAAAGATTCAATCATAGCTCAGCCAGTTTCAAAATTTTTGAATATGTGTGTGTATGAGGTGTTGAAAAATGCCGTTGTGCTTGTGAGTGCATTGTGTTTGATTGTTATCGATAGATGTTTATGTTTGAGATATCCAATGTGTGTTAAAAAACATAGATGTGTCCAAAGATAACGTTGAGAAACATTGTTTGTATTGGGGTGTTGAGAAACACCAGTTTGTGTTAGTAGATAGTTGTCCTTGAGAAGTGACAAGATTACTGATTCTAGATGTGATCAGATTTGGGGACCGATGCCCCTAATAGCGGTGACTGACTTGACGTATGTTGTAAGGACAAACTAGATTTGGTTTCCCCTAGGCATATGGCACAGAATCAATGTCAAGTCAGTAGGGTTTGCAAAGGAACCAAAGTGTCACAAAAGTGATTGAAAGTTATGTACAAACTAAAGCAAAGAATTGTCAAGACCGAGTATCGATAGATAGAGCGTTTGAGTATAACTCCAACTGTAATGGATGTGAGAAATCTCAATAGTACAGTGACAGTAGACAGACGTAGTGAGAACCATTGGTGACTGATGTTAGGGAGATTCTCAAGGAGAGAGAGCTCAGTAGAAGCTAAGCAATAGTAGGCAGATGCGGTGAGAACCATTGGTGACTATCGTGAAGTAGATCCCAAAAGGTAATAGGACAGTTCCCCCTAGACCAGGAGGGTTTCCCCGAGGGTATGACCAATTTCAATCCATGTAAGTTCGTGTCTTGATGAGAATTGAGAGCATGTAGGAAAGCAAATGCAAGTAGGAAAGCAAATGTATAAAGCCAAGTGGCGCTGCGATAGATATAGAAATGTGGAACAAGAGGTGCCTATTTACTAGGTTTTCACCTTCTCGGCAAATTTTTTTTTTTTTTTTTTCTACCATGACGCCTATTTGCCAGGTTTTCATCAATGGCACCTTTTTTTTCTTTTTCTCTTTTTTTTTGTATTTTTCAATTTTTTAATTTTTTTGTATTTTTGGAATATATAATTTTTTTGGAGATACATCAAAATGCCTATCGCTAGGTTTTCACTAAGATGATCCTTTTTTCAAGACATTTTCTAATTTTTAGAATTTTTTCAGGACTTTACTATATACATGAGCATACTGAAGATGTCTCAGCTGTAGAACCATTTCAGATGAAGAGCGTTGATGGTCTCTTTGAGTTTCTCTCCTACAGTAGTAGAAATTTGATAGGTGCCAGACCCAAATACTGCTATGACAACATACGGACCAAGCCAATTTGGTTCAAATTTTACTTTCTAGATCTGATGTTGTTGATTCTTAGGGTTCTCCCTCAAAATGAGGTCACCCTCCTAGAAGTCCCTTGGGAAAACTTTCTTGTTATAGCTCTTGTAGCTGATATATTTTGTTATCATCATCAGTAATGAGGCCTTTCAGAGAGACTCGTAGAGAAGGAATCTCAACCTCAATTGGTAACACAACATCTTCTCCATAAACCAAATCATAGGGCGTAGCCCCTGTTGGTGTTCTTATGCTTTTCCTATATGCCCAGAGAGCTGGATTGATTTGGAGATGCCAATCTCATCTAGATTTGTAGACTATGCGATGTAGGATTTTAAAGATTGTCTTGTTTAATGCTTCCGCATGTCCATTACCCTGAGGATAATAGATGGAAGACCAATGCTGAGTAATTTTAAACTTAGAGAATAGCTCTATCAAATCCTTATTTTTGAACTGGCCTCCATTATTAGTGATTATTGCTGAGGGTATACCATAGTTGCAGATGATGTAGTTGAGAATGAACATTGCTACCAATTTTCCATTGGCAATGGTGAGAGGGACTACCTCCACCCACTTGGTAAAATAGTCTGTAGCTGTGATGATGAACTTATGTCTATTTGAGGATGAGGGATAAATTTGACCCACCAAGTCAAAGGCCCATTGTTGAAATGGCCAGAAAGTAATGAAGGGAATAACCTCCTTGGCTAGAGCATGAATCATATTATCATGTAGTTGACATTGTTTGCAAGACTTAGCAAACTATGTAGCTTCTTTTTCCATATTTGGCCAATAGTAACCAGCTCTAATAAGTTTGTGGGCTAATGTTAAGCCATTAGAGTGAGACCCATAGATGCCTTCAGGCACCTCTACTAACACACATTTGGACTCATCAGGTTCTAAACACCTAAGAAGTGTACTGTCTAGACCGCGCCTATACAAGTCATTAGCTATGATGACAAAATGTGAAGCACTGTGGATTAAGTGACGTTTCTCATTCTGGGTGTAAGTGTCTGGAACAATCTAGTCATGAAGGTAAGAATAAATATGATGGTAGAGGGATGAATCATGCCAAATGACAGAATAGATCATCCATGACTCAGGGGAATCATAGGCTGGGTGGCGTAATGTCTCCACTAGGAATTCATGTCGGAAATCATTTTCTGGCATTTGTAGCATGGAAGCAAGAGTAACCATGGCATTCGCCACTTTATTATCTGCCCTTGGAACTTGTTGAAATGTGATGTGAACAAAATACTTTCTGAGTTCATCGACCAACCGTTTATAAGGCACCAACTTGTCATCTTTTGTCTGATATATATCATTTATTGATTGATGACTAATTTTAAATCTCCAAGGACATTCAGCTCATCCACTCGCCACTCAAGGGTGATCTTCATACCATTGATCAAGGATTCATACTCAGTGATATTATTTGTACAAGGAAACAACATCTTGTATGATTTTGGTAAAGAGTACCTTTGAGGCATAATGAACAGTACCCCAGCACCTGACCCATGTTGGGTAAATGAACCATCAAAGAACATAGTCCAAGATCGATGTGTGAGAAGTAATATGGACTCATCTATAAATTCAATGTTCAATGGTTGATGATCTACTAGGGGTGCTTCCCCCAATTGATCTACAATCGCTTGCCCCTTGATGGATTTTCTTTCTACATAATCAATATCAAATTCACTGAGAAGCATGACCCATTTGGATAGTCTACCTGTGAGGGTAGTTTTACTGAGCAAATATTTTAGAGGGTCAATCTTAGCAATAAGGCGTGTAGTATGAGCCAGCATGTAGTGTCACAGTTTTTGTGAAGCAAATACAACTGCGAGGCAAGCCTTCTCTTTAAAAGAATAGTTTATTTCATATGAGACCAGAGTTCTACTAATGTAGTAGATAGCCCTTTCTTTTTTCTTTTGATCTTCTTGGGCTAATAGGACACCCAATGATGTATCTATAACAGAGATGTAAAGTATAAGTGGCTTCCCATGAATAGGAGGCATTAATATTGGTGGGTTTGCAAGATATTGTTGATTTGTGTGAACCCCTCATCACATTCCTTGTTCCATTGGTAAGTCACATCCTTTTGTAAAGTCTTGGTGAATGGATGTGACTTTTCTGCCAGTTATGAGATGAAGTGCTGGATAGAATGTAACTGGCCTTGGAGTCCTCTCATTTCTCTGATATTCTTTGGTAGTGGCATTTCCATGATTGCTTGAAATTTCTCAGGATCCACTTCGATGCCTTTTGCAGAGATGATATAACCAAGCAGTTTTTGAGATGTTACGCCGAATGCACATTTCTTAGGATTGAGCCTCAAACTGAATTGTTCCATATGATCCAGTATAGGACCTAGATCCGTAAGGTGTTTCTCTCATTACATGCTCTTAGCTAGAGTGTCATCAACATAATATTCCATTATTTTATGCATCATGTCATGAAATATAGTGGTGAAAGCTCTCTGATATGTAGCACCAGCATTTTTGAGTCCAAAGGGCATGACTTTCCAATAGAAAGTGCCCCATGCACATGTGAAAGAAGTTTTCTCTTGGTCTTATGGCACGATCTTTATCTAGTTGTGGCCAGAGAAACCATCCATTAGTGAGTACATTTCATATCCTACTGTCATATCTACAATCATATCAGTATTGGGCAATGGAAAGTCATCCTTGGGACATGCCTTATTCAAATCTCTGAAGTTTGTGCAAACTCAAAAAGATTTGTCATGTTTTGACACTGGAACAATGTTAGAGATCCATTTTTCATAGTCAATTGCTCTAATAAATACTGCCTTAAGAAGTTTCTCCAATTCAGCTTTGACAAATAGAGCCACATGTGGATGCATTTTCTGAAGCTTTTGTTTGACAGGCTTGACGCCTGGTGCAATGGACAAATGATGCATGATTAGATTAGGGTCTAATCCTGGCATGTCTAAATATTTCCATGCAAATTTTATCTTTTTTCTCCGGAAGAATTTAGTGAATTCCTCTCTTTCTGCCTTAGATAATGATTGTGCCAAATGAATGATCTAAGGCTCAACTTCTGTACACAAATTGATTGGTTGAGTTGGTTAATAAGCATAGCTGATCATTCCTGGAAATGACTTGGAAGTGTATCAAGTATCTCATCCTAAGGCACCTTAGAGAGGTTTTCACCCTTGGATACGTCCTTTATTTTGACTTTTTTACGCTCTGACACTGCCACAATATGGTTTTCACCATCAAAGTGCCTATTTTTTCTTCTTTCAATTTTTTGACTGAGATACTTGATATCAGCCTCAGTCATGTTGACACTTTCTTTACTAGTGGAGGACGTTACAGGATCGACAGCATTGAGGTAACAGGCAAGAGCATAATCATTCTGGAATGTAAGGACCTCATTAGATGGGGATGGAGATTTCTAGTCTATAACCTCGAAATGGTAGTGTGAAAGAGAAGTGATGGGTTCAAGTGCATTCACAATATAATCATCGAAAGCATGGACTAGCAAGTCAAGACCTAGAGCAATCTCATCCAAAGGTGTAACCAAATTCCTTTGATTCCTAGCAACCGTAGTAGACAACATGTTAACATCTATGGAATCAGACTCATTTGACCTTACACTAGATCCTTCACCTACTTCGAGAAGGTTTTCATATGTGTGCATTGTATCTATATCCCTGTCATAGGTGGCATATGAAAAATCATCAAACTCGTACTCATGAGAGTCTATTTCATCATTGGGCATCGTATCAAGAACATGAGTGAAATCAACCCTTTGTCCCTAGTTCAGATTAGTTTTGCCTAGAACCTCTGCGATGGTTAGATGAGCACACTTTAACCTAGGTACCTCATTAATGGAGAAAGTGAAGTGGTGTCATCAGAGTCGCTGTCAGTCTTGACTGTACTGACATGTGGTATAAAGTCATCTGGCTTAGTAAAGAATGCTGCCAGATCTGGAGGAATGGGAGAAGGGAAGTAGTCCTCCTTAGAGCTATCTTTAAACTCTTCAGTTTTAGGTGTACCTGCAGGTGTTAGTTGTTGATCTGTTTGAGGTACAAATCTGTTTATTCCCAGTTGAAATGTGAGCTTCTTGAATCCTATACTTGTAGAGTCACATGTTCATCGACCAATAGATTCACGTGGTGCAATCAATCCTTTATGATTCACACATATGGGACCATTCCCTTTGTAGTTAAAGCATTGAATAATAGTCATACCCTTGCCATACTGTTAAGGTTTTTTTTCACAATGTGTAGTGATTTGTTCAGAGGTGTCTTCCCCTTTATAGATCCAAGCTTTGATAGCTCTGTTTTCAGCTTCTTCTTCAAATGGTATCGTGGCCTTTACAAAGGTACCACCATATTTTGTTTGAGGAGGAACTGTAGAAGGTTTAGTGTTCTCAGAAGGTCTCCCAAAAGAACATGGAGACAAAGGAAGAGATGTAACAGAGAGCACAGGTTCAATCCAATATCCTCCCATCTCAGTTTCCTTGAGTGTCAAAGCCTTTTCCATTTCCTTTAGTTTAATATCAAAAAACTCAGTAGACTCTCTATTGGTGGCCACAAAGATGTCAGAAAATTTTGTGAGTGTGTTGCAATCATAGCATGTATTAGCAGGTATAGTCACTTCAGATCCTTGGAAAGGGAACTTAATGCACTGATGGTATGTTGAAGGGACAACCTGCATTTTGTGGATCCATGTCCTTCCCAATAGAATATTGTATGCTAAAGGAGTGTCAAGCACTTGACAGATAACATCTCTCTCAATGGGACCAACTCTAATTGGTAACACAACTATCCCCTTAGATTTTTGTTCTTCCTCATCATAGGCCTTAATGGTAATCTTTTTGTGAGCATCTATGTAGTCTTCGTCGTATCCTAATTCAGTAAGGAAGCTAGCAGAGAAAATGTTGAGGCCAGCGTCGTTATCTATGAGAACACAACAACCACGCTTTGGACCAATCATGACTTCAATGTGCAAGGGGTTGTTGTGTGGGTGACTCAAAGAATGGTCGTCTTCCTCAGAGAAAGACAAGTAATGGCAGGAGGTCAAGTGACCTACCATAGATTGAAACTAGTCAAGATCAAGATATTTTGGGACATTTGCCTTAGTGACGGCTTTGTCAAGGATCTTCCTATGAGCAGGGGAGATTTTTAGCAGCTCAAAGATGGTGATCTGAGCGTTAGTACATTGCAATTGATCTAGAATGTTTTAATTGGAAGAATTAGATGAGGAACCCAATTTCAGATTCTTGTTAGCAGAGCCAACAATAGTTTTCTCTGTAGGTTGTGTTGGTGTAGATGTAGAAGGCTTAGGGCCTTTGAGGATGATCTTAGCATGAGATCAAGTAAAAAAATTTGAACTAACTTGAGACTATTCTTGTTCGGAGGGCTGAGGTGTAGACCCTCGCAAGATGAAAGGAGTTTTGGGTTTGGGAGTATCTTCCCTTCCCTTGCAAATGACAACATTACAGTATTCAGTATCAACAGGCTCAACCATATTAATGACATTATCGTTATTGGTATATGTATATTTGACCTTGGCATCTATATTCTTGCCTTTGGATGAATCACCTTTCCCATGAGGAGGAAATGGGTCTTTGAAATCTTGGTGGTCTGAGTTCTTGTTGTGACCTCCCATAGCAATAACCTCACTATCAATAAGGTCTTGGATCTTGTGTCATAATTGAATGCAGGTAGTCGTCTTGTGACCCTTGTTATGATCGTAATTGCAATAGTAGATTCATTCCACCAAGATGATCGAGGTTGTAGATCAAAAGGACGTGAGTTATCCAGAGGAGTGAGTAAATGGTTGTCCAAGAGAGTCTTGTAAACCACATTAAGAGGTTATCCTAATGGAGTGAACTCACGCTTGTGTCTAGGAGCCCAAGGTTTAGATCTAGAAAAATGTGAAGTACTCGATTTAATTTCTGCCATAGCCTGTTTGGTGGCTTTGGCTGCCTGCATTGTGCTAGTGAGATTGAAAGTAGGCTTTGAAGGCTTGGGAGTCACATTGTCTACAACTCCATCATTCACAACATTCTGGTTCTTGTTGGGAAATTTGGGTGTATCTTTGCTTGAGGAGGAAGACCCTTGTTTTTTTCCCTTGTGTAAGGTCAGTTCTCCTTTCTTAACCATAAACCTCTCAATTCTCACAACTTGCTTAATCATACCATCAAAGGTTAAAGGACCTTGCAACTATAGTTGATACCCAAATTTGGGAAGAAGATTGTCTAGAAAGATGTCCAAATTTTTTGGATTTGGGTATTTTGCGAGAATATCTAGTATAGAGTTGTCTCCGTCTCTCAAGAAATGTCAAGAAGGATTCCCCATGGTTTTGTTTCAAGTTGCAAAGATCTTGAATGTGAACTAGATGTTGGATGTTGTGAGAATAGTGTTACAGAAATAAGTTGGCAATTTTGTCAAAAGTTTTGATGCCATTTGGTAGCCTAGAGAACCATTCCATAGTCGTCCCTCCCAAACTACGAGGGAAGAGACGCATGAGGTAGGTTTGATCATGTATGAACTCCATAGAGAGAGCACCAAACTCTATCAAATGATCCTGGTCATTAGAGGTACCCAAGTATTTATCGTACTTGGGAAGTTCAACTCCTTTAGGAAAAGGAGGCATGCATAGACTCTTATCAAACAAGAATGGACAAATACTTTCCAGTGTGAACTGTGTAGCAGGTTTGTCTTTATCCTTCATGAGTTGAATAATTTGTTCTTGCATACTTTGGACTTGTTTTTGCAACTTGGAGTTTTCAGTTACTTCCTCTTTAATGACAAGCATCTCTACATTGTAGTTGGAGGGTAACTTAGCCCCTTGATTGGCTAGTTCAAGAAGGTATTTCTCTTTTTCCTCAGCTAGGAGAATTTCCATCATCCTATGGAAATCTTTATTGGCACGAGCATTTGTGATATCTACTTGGCTTATTTATATTTCCTCATCATTGTGGGGGTCTTGAAAATGGAATTTACCCCTGGTTTTAGAGAGATCATCTCTGCTATGTTCACTTGATTGGTCATGATTTCCCATCTTGCTAGAATGCAAGTGTTCAGTGTGCAAACACTCAGTATGAGAAGGTTGAGTATCTTCAAAATTTGGATCTTCTTGGAACAAAGGGTTTCAAACCTGACTAAAATCAATTGGAAATGATTGTTTGATGTAAGTTCGAAGTACCGGAGAGGGAGATCGAGATGATTTCTCACTAGATGTAGCCAACAATGGTGTGGAAAGCATAGATTCTTCTTGATTGATTAAAGGGAATATTTTTCCACTTCAAGTTGTAACAGTCATAGACAAAGATTGTACAAGGGATGTGAACTAGGACCACACTTGAAACTGTCTCAAAGTAAATGCACAAAAAGTGCCAAAAGGTGAAGTATAATTGGTGAAAATCATCAGAAATGAGGTTAAAACAGCCGAGAGATGACTATTGCGACACAAGGTATGATGACATAGTTGAGATAGATGAAAAGATATGAGACAAGACTAGTTTAAGAAAGAATCACGTAATTCTCAACCCAAGAAACCAAGTTGCAGATTATGTGCAGACAGAAGGCAGATAAACAGACCCAGAACAGAGATCAAATTTTACAGAAAGACGCTGGACATATGGGAAATTGCTTGTTGTTTTCACAAAATGTTTCAGACTCACGCAAAGAAATACTTTCTCGCGTGAAGATTCTCATAGGTGTGCGTGAAACTATGTAGTCCCACGTGAAAAATGATGACAGACTGGTGAATAAAATAGTAGCAGATTTTAAAATGTCGTGCGACAATTGACAGCATGTCACATGAATTTTATCAGATAATGACACGAAGGTAGCAGAATATCACACGAGATTTGACAATTTTGACAAACAAAATTCTACAGAATCAAAAAGTTAAGGCCAGATTACATTTTTTGAGACAAGATCATGTTGTTTTCTGATAGAGAGTTCAAGTTATAGATCATTTTGGACATGTTCAAGTTTGACAGTTTGTGTGATTTGAAATTTGTTTTGATTATTTAAACGATACACCCACAAAAAACACATTAAGTAGAATGTTTGTAGTACTAGAACAGACACATCACAATCCTAGGATAGCCAGGGTAGTATATGTTGAATCCCCACTTGAACTGAAGTTCAGCTATGCTTACTCATAGCGGAAAACTTAGAAGCTTGGAGGAACGGGCTCCTCCTTACATGTGCACTCACTTCTCAGGCACACCAAGCTTCAAACCCCAAAGGAATTTCTTCCCAAAGGGCTGTTGTCTCTACTAAGAGCCGTAAAAGTGTGGGGCATCTTAGTCGGTCTCTGACCTTTCACGCCAATAGATACAGGGTTTTTGGATACTATAATAATAGTTTGTAGTAAGGACATTTATTTAGGTGGTTGTGATCAAGTCATTTTCCCAATAAAGGGGGCTCTCCCAATCCTTTCAAAGAAAGGCTTTCACCTTAACGATGTCCGGACTTTAACACACCACTAGGGTACTAGAGGAGATTTTGGTTGCCACAACAAATTCACACATGTCCATTATGAGATTAATCACAATGGCATTTTTTATATACAGGTTCGGAAGGGCTTGGCTTTAGTCTGTTACCGGTTGGGCAATCCACTCTCACTGGCTCTATTAAAGCACTTGGGAGGTAGCCACTCTAGAAGAATCATGTGAATTTCTCTTACACCCAAGATCTATAAGGCGAGGGGAGAGGATACGTTCATATAGTTCTTGGAATTACAAACTAGAAAACACTTCAATCTCGCAAGGCAATGATTCATTTTAAGCAACAACCAAAGTGTGTTCTAACTACTAAAAACAGACATGAGAGTTTTGTGAAAACATGTAGGTCTTCAATAAGTGTCCTGCAGTAAATACGTTAGTAGTTTTTAATTGCCTTCTTCGTTTCAGCATCCTACAAACCATCGTTAAGCTGTTCAAAAAATAAAATTAGAGAAACACAGATGTCAAGAAACAACAGATAATTAGAAAACTGAGATAATAAATATCAAATAAAGGTCTCTGGTGTTAAATTTTGCGCGATGATTCTCATAGTCTCACTCCAAGAAATATAGATAACCCCGTGAAGAACTAGAAAGTCTGTGCGAGACGCATTGAAATTTCATGGAAAATCTCTGAAAGAGACGTACGGATAGAGCGCAAAATTAAAAAAAAGTGCACTAAAATGAGGCCAAAACTGATTATTCCGGCCCCACGGTGGGCGCCAGAAATGTATATGTTAAATGTGGCCTTGTTATTCAACCATACACTTCAACATAGTCCCTGTTCATCAGCCACATACAGAAGTGAATATGACTTATTCATCCTGCATGCCTGTATGATTCGACCTTTTTCCTTCTATCCAGACGGGGTTTTGAATGACTCTCAGAATGAGAGTCTCACAACCTAGACCAATCCAAGAACGAAGAATTTTTCTCCATGAGTGCAATGTGATGTAATGCAAGATTAATCTAAGAACATGAAAGATGCAAGATTAATCTAAATGAAATCAAACTAAGAAATTATAAGAAATATGAGATTAATCTGAGAAAATGAAGCTATTATATTGCAAATGAGCTTAATTGAAATGAGACGATGAACTCTAAAATGCAGCAGCAATTCTTTATTCTAACAATGCATATTTTCTCAGGGGGCTTTGAATGAGAAATGAGAGCTCTTTTATAGATTGAGAGCCTGCTCAGAATAGAAAGTTTCCTTTTTGAAATAAATCAGATAGAAAATCCAGTTCAAATTAGCAAGCTTTCTTTAAAAGAAAATAATGAATTGTTTTCTCTTTGTTTTTAATTGTTTTCTTTCTCTTTAAAGCACAGTTAATTCAAAACTTCTATTTCTGAACTGGAGAGAAGATTTTTGAGAGAATATTTAATTAAATAAATAGAATATGACCTCATAAATGTGTTTTTCTCAATTATTTGAATAATTAATTCAATTATTGAAATGAGGATATTTATTTAATAATTAGATATTATTTAATTCCTTTTCATGTGTTTTAGCTAAAAGGGGTGAATTTAATTTAATTAAAGTGCTAGGACTTTATAATTAAATTAATTTAATCATAGGGTTTATTTAACTAATTGATGTTTTAGGAATTAAATATAATGTATGATTAATGTAGATTTAGGATTTTCTGCATTTGACACTCAGGTCGAGTAGAGTCAGTCAAAACATAGAATTGCCTAGTACAATAGGACTTTGATGATTCAGAAGAATGACAAATGCAACAAAATTGGTTAGGGTTGCAAGATGACAATTTTGGGGTGTTATAATTATCACTTGTATTTGTTAAAGTTATTGAAAGGTGATGATCTTACAATAACTTGATCTTCTATCATGATAGACATCTTATGATGGCTAAAACAGATCATGATAGATGATATGAATGTTCCCATGGTAAGTGCACATTACCTATGGACATCATTTGAGTACTTGGTGGACATCATGTGACTTGATGTTGGTAGGCCATTACTCTGAGTACTTGGTGGACATCATATTGACTTGATGTTGGTAGGCCATTACTTTGAGCACTTGGTGAATATCATGTGACTTGATATTCTGCAAGCCAATGCTCTTGATATCATGATATGATATCTTTATAAAAAATTTCAGAGTACTTGGTGGACATCATGTTGACTTGATGTTGGTAGGCCATTACTCTGAGTACTTGGTGAATATCATGCGACTTGATATTCTGCAAGCCAATGCTCTCGATAGCATGATATGATATCTTTGTAAACTTTTGAGTACTTGGTGGACATCATGTTGACTTGATGTTGGTAGGAAATTACTATGAGAACTTGGTGAATATCATGCGACTTGATATTCTGCAGGCCAATGCTCTCGATATCATGATATGATATATTTGTAATCTTTTGAGTACTTGGTGGACATCATGTTGACTTGATGTTGGTAGGCCATTACTCTGAGCACTTGGTGAATATCATGTGACTTGATATTCTGTAGGCCAATTCTCTCGATATCATGATATGATATCTTTGTAACTTTTGAGTACTTGGTGGACATCATGTGACTTGATGCTGGTAGGCCATTACTCTGAGTATTTGGAGAATATCATGTGACTTGATATTTTGTGACAAATACTCCCAATATCATGAGATGATATTTATAAATCTATGAGTTATGGTGAATATCATGAGACTTGATA
>MU226799.1:6399487-6409932 GCA_018584345.1 Thuja plicata | reverse complement strand
ATTTGGATTTACTTTCAATTTTGAGTGGAGTTAATTTAGGGATTGAATGGGGAGTTGTCATGAGGGGTTGCACAATTAGGGGAAGTTGATTCTCTTTAGGATAATTCTCCTCTCATTTCCCTCATAATAGGTTTTTGAGATTTGGAGAGCTCTTGGTGATTTTGGGGTTTTTGAAGGATTGTGGATTGTTGTGGATCCTTGTTGCTTTGAGGATTTTAGGATTCTCTCTTGCTTGTGTGTGTGTGCTCGGATCTTCATAGTTGCCAGATCTGTGGTTGAATTGGGCTTGAGGGTTTTCAGATTTGCTTTCCTCTTTCAAGCTACATTCTTTTGTTTCTTGCATTGGAATCAAGGTAGGTTTCATTTGCCATGTATGGTTTCAATTTTATAAATCTGAGGTTTTTTGTGTTGTTTTAATGCATGTTCATTATTTTTGGATTTTAAATGGCTTATGGTTGTTTCTACATTTTCAGGTGTTTATAGAAACCTTAGATCTGAATTTCTTTCATTCTATGTGTTCTTAGCATCATAGGGTTATGCTATCAAAATTTTTGGAAGAAATTCCCTCTAGATTCCTTAGAAAATGAAAAAATTAACCGTTTGTATAGTTTATACTATAGGAGAAATTAAAATTTATGGTTTATTGATGTTTCAATGTTTTCGGGGTTTAGGAGGAGCTTAAATCTATCATTTTCATGATTGTATGTTTCTTGGCATAGTACCCTTATGTTGTCGAAAAATTCGTTCAAAAAGAACTCTCCTAGAACTCCTAGAAATCAAAAAATTAACCCTTTCTATAGTCTAAACTATAGGGAAAAATAAATAATTTGTTCCCTTGTATTTGCTTATTAAAAAATTAAATGAGTTGAAAAAAAACAACTCCCTGGAAAAATACACACTGGTGGGAAAAAATGCAAATTACTAGAAAAGGAAAGGTTTGGTAAAAGACAAAAAAAAACTATTTACTATTTCCATTTTCGGAAATAAATTTAAATAAAAAAAATATACATTTCCTTATCTAACTGAAATGATATGGTTTAAAAAAAAAATAAATTAAATTAAATTAAGTAATTATTTATGCATTGCTGTGTTTTCCTTTTAAAAAAAAAATTATATAACACTTTGGGGGGGTGGTGGGCTCCACCCACCAACCCCCACGCGTGGTGATTTGACCGGGTACCATAGCCAGTACTGCTGCGGCAGTCCTGGACTGCATCGGCAGCCAGGCTGCCAGCAGCCGGCGGGTCCCGTGGTTTTAGGGATTGGGGAGTGGGGGTCGTGGTGGACCCGCTCCCCCATAAGGTTACCTTGTTTTTATTTTATTTTAATAAAAATAAAAAGTTTTTAATATTATTTTATTGTTATATATTAGTTTATTTTTATATGTTAGTTTTAATTAATATGTTATTTTTAATATTCATTAATTTAGTTATAGTTTTTTTTATTAATTGGTTTATTTAGTTAATTAGTTTTAAATTTAATATATATATTAGTTGTTGATTATATTTTAAATGCATTAATTATTAATTTAAATTAATAGGTATTATTAATTTTAAATTAATATATTTCGTTGTAAAGTTTAATTTTCTAGTTGATATGAATCTTTAAATGGTGTTATATTATAGTTGATTTTAAACACGATTAATATATATTATGGTTGATTTGTAATTAATTAATCTATATTATATTTAATCACGATATGATTAACACATGTTGTAATTAATTCATTATATGGCAAATTTATTATATATTTGAACTATAATATGTGGATTATGGAGTAGAAACGTGAATGTAATTTAATCAAGTTTTGGGATAATTATCGCTCTATTAGATTGATGTGGATTGTTGTAGATGTTATCGGTTTTTGTTCATTTTTCAGTCCTTTAGGACATTTTTATTCCTATGCATGTGTATGGTTCTCATTTTCTTATGTTTGTGGTTATGGGGGCATTAGACGACCTAGGATGCATACAGAGGCTGGGGGGAGTGTTTATCATTTTTGTTACTTTATGGCGTGTGTGTTCTATGCTATACCCTAAACTAACCATGTGACACTTTCGATTCTACTATCTGCTAGTGTACCTATGTGACCACTTCTGTTGTATGGGATACTGATTTGGGGTACACTAAGGTTGTGACCTATGCTAGATCTGTTAGGATCTCTGAGCCTAGGGTAGGTTACCTAGATGAGTAGTAGGAGGTGGCTTGCAATAAGCTTCGTGTCCGTAAGAGACTACTGGATTTATTATTGTAGAGTTTCTTAATAAGTGATAACTAAAGACATACTGAGAGATTAAAATGAATTTAATAAAATTTAATAAGATATGGTTCTCCTCACCCATGCTTGAGTGCTAGTAAAGACTGAGATGGAGGTTGAGATAGTGCTTGCCCCCTTACGAGGTGCGGGTTCGGGCATAGTTAGTGGCTTTGTCAGTCTGAGAGGTCATTGGCTCCGTGTATGGTCACTTAGGTGCTGGAATCCATTGTGATTATTGGGGCTGAACTTAAGGGTTAGACGTACATGATGGCACCTTCCTTTACACATGCTAGATTTCCTATGTTGTCAGTTGCCTCTGGATTAGTGATTCCTACCTATTGTGATGATTAGTACACTGGATTAGAGAGCTATCAAGATCTCTTTCTTAGTGGTTATTCCTTCTTGCTTTTGGATATCCGATTGGGATCTGTTGTTATCTCCTCAGCACGGTGGGGTGGACCTTTGTGGTTCCACACGGACGGGTGGTAGTGATTCTGTATCCATTGAGATTCGTCATCCTTGTACCAGGTGCTTGATGGTTCTTGCAGATGAGCTCTTTATGTTCCTTCTTCATTATTATGTAATTTCATTATTGTAAATCTTGTATTAGAGTATCGCATGTGATACCTAATTTGGAAATTGTAATATTAAGTAGTTTAGAGTGATTACTACATACGCTGAGACATGTGTAGTGGATGAGACTTTATGGTGGTTTCATGGTTATCCATGAGGATTGTAATTATGCTTATGTAAGTTGTATTTGTTATGCTTAATCAGATGTAATCTTTTGTGATATTGTTAGTTGTGTTTTTCTTTAAGTAATTCAACGTCATGGAACCCTTGAGTCATGTAATTTATGTGAGTGTAAGACATGTGTACAAATGGTAATCACTTTTGCATGAATGTATGTTTCTTTATGTTAACTTTAAAAAAACATTATCCAGTACACATAGTGACATGTTCTAGGTTAATCTCTCTTGGGTTCCCTGGTGGGGCGTTACAATATATCTGAAGAAGAAGAAGAAGTAAGTGAATCTGAAGAAGAGATTCCTGTTAAGGCAAAAGGAAAGAAACAAGCAATAGCCAAGGTAACTAAGCCTAGCCAAGAAAAACCTAAAGTTACCCCTCCCATTACCAATCGTCCAAGGACAAGAGCATATTTTGTTACATCTCTAGAAGTGAAAACAAAAGTATATGCAAGGAATAAGGTTGGAGAGAGTAGTTCTAGATCAAAGACTCAATTTGCAACAAAGGCTGTGCCGAGCCTACAAGTAAAAAGACCAAGAAGGAAACTACATTTGGATCCAGAAAGTGATGAAGAAAAGACTGAAACTGATGAACCCAGCAACATACCAACTGCACCATTCAAAAGACCCACTGATATTAATGAGGTATGTGAGAATTTGAGGAATTCTGCAGGGTTATCTAGCTTTAAGTTTATCAAGTATGAGAAATTGAATGTATAAGACAAGCATAAAGTTCAGGAAGCTCTACTAGATATGTTGAGCACTTTCAAGTTAACTCCTATAGAGATAGGAAACAATGTGCCGACTGAACTATATGAGTTTCTATCTAGCAAATGGTAAATTGCACTTACTACTGAGAGACAGATTAGAGAAGGTACATTAGGGTAAAAGTACAAACCTGTGTCACACTTTTATAAAGGAAAAGGACCACAACATTCAAACTATCCAACTTTAACAACATAAAAGGTGGCATTTGTATTTAGAATTTGAGAATGATGTAAACTAAAGAAATGTGTAAAAATGGATTAATTTTATGTCTATAAATATTTTTTTTTAAATTGAACAAGAATGTACATAGTTTTTTAATTTTTGAAGTCCATTTTTCCATTGCTGAAAACTACTAAAAATCTGGGCTCTAGTTCCCTCCAAACAAGTATATGCAAATAATCTATTTTTCCTCTAATTTCAAAATATGTTATAGATAAAATGTATAGCTAGTGCAGAAAAGAAGAAAGATTGGTTTTCAATGTATATTTTCTCTTTTATAACTGCTCAAAGTTGAACATATCTGAAATCGATAGTTTTCACCTCCCTCCAAATTTCCCCTATCAAATCTACACCATTCAGAAAAAAATTGCATATTCTTGAAGAGGACTCTCTCCTCTAGTGTTAAATATAAATTTTATATTTTTTTGATATGATTTACTATTTTTTTATTTATTTGAAGCAACATCTTCTCGAATGTTAAAATATGTACTTGTATTTTGAAATTATAATATATTAGATCTAATCAAAATATTATAAACTTTATATGACAATAATCTTGACTCTGAGCTCTACAAAAGGGTATTTTTTATATTTTTTAAAATATCATTAAAAAGTGTAGGGGTTATTGAAACATCAATTTTCTGAAATAATTTTATTTCTTTGGTAATTGGTATAAAACATGCATTTAATAGACATTTCCAATTAGAAAAGTTTAACCACTTATCTAGCTTGGCCAGAATGCATCTAGCTAGACAATATGTTTGATGAAAATTAATTTTTATTTAGAAATACTCAAATTTAGCTGTGTTGATAAGTGGTCCTGAAACTTGACACAACTTTGTGCTTTTACCCATTAGCTAAGGTCATCCCTGAGCTGACTAAGAAACATAGATGTAAATTTGTTGAGGATTATAAGTATAAATTCATACCTAAACTCAAAGGATATGTTGTTTTGAAAAATAATATTGAAAGTGTAGTAAAATAGAGTACTAGGATATCGAAGGAAATCTTTGGATTGGTAGCTCCACAAAATAAGAAGACTGATGAAGGAGATCTGAGCAGAAGGAAAATGAAGTTGAAACCACCCCTGTAGCACAGAAAGCAAAAGAGAAAATTGCTATTGAGCCTGACAAGACTGAAGTAGAACCAAAAGAAAAAATAGATACAGTAAACACTTTTGATCTGACAGTAGACAGTCCAATTGATAACACAATTGATGAATCTAGAAATTTGAATGCCGAGGGTCAGGATGAGACGAGAGATACAAGTATAGAATTTCCTATTAAGGCTACTGAGGCTAAAGGAGAGAAGATTATAGAGAAAGATGAAGAGAGAAATCAAGAGAAACTTGAAGATAAAATTGAACAAAAGGAAGCATAGAAGGAGAAGACAGATGAACAAGAGGTAAATACACAAAATCCACCTATTTTAGAGGTTGTGAAAATAGTTTTAGATAGTGGAGAGGAGATGAGGGATACTGAAAATTAGCCTAAGGAACAAGAGGTAGTGAAAGTGTTGGTTGATTTACCACACTCTGCATCATCTACTTTCACTGGACCTAACAAAAGAGGTATGCCTGATCAACAGGCAATTTTGACTGAATTGGAAGATGCAATGGTGACTACTACTGACACAGGAAAAGGTATTGAGGAAACGAAGCTAAGTAGTAGCTCACCTGAATTTAAGAGGAAAAAATTTATGAAGAAGAAGTCTCCCACTCTTAATGTCACATTAGATGAAGTAATTATGATTCCACAATGGGATCCCAATGTTTTATCTTATGAACAGACTGAGACTCTTCAAGAATTACTCAAGAGGAAGAAAAGGTAGGAAGAAATGAAAAGAGAGCAGAAGCAAAAGCAGGTGTTACATGACATCAAGGATATATTTGTAAAAGCTTTTGACATGGAAGATAAAAATCCTCAAGCTCCTATTCTTGAATAGTTAGTTCATATTGTGCAGAAGGTAAATGATGACAACATTGAATCAAATGAGAAGTTATTGCAATGGTCTGAGAGGAAATTTGAGAACAAAGTACTGGCAAACATCTCAAAAGAGATTGTGACAAAGCAGGTTGATCTTTCTTCTCTTTTAGAAATTTTGGAGGAAGTTGCAACTAATGTTTATTCTTTGTATAAGAAGTTATGTGATGTAGAATTATTCACAAAGGATAATCTACAGGCTATAGAGAAATTTCAATTAGACTTGAAGTCAACTGGGAGTTCACCGAGTATGGATGCTAGCACTAGCTCCTTACATTTTAACAGATTGACTAATGTGCAAAGGAGAATAGATGAGCTCATGGATGAAGATGGTTGGATAAGGGCCAAATTGATTACTATTTAGACAAACCTGATACCTCATCTGGAAGTAATTTAGAAAGAACTTCCAGCTGCAAAAGGATTGGTTAAGAAAAATTCAGATCTCTCTACTGCAGAAAGTTTAGTGAGTCTAGCTGCCGAGCTAGAAGTCAAATTAGAGGTTATGAAGTATGTTAAGGACAGTTGGGACACTGCATTTGCTTCCACCTTACTACTTCATAAATATTTTTTGGATAAGTACAACTTAACCCCACCTGTAATTAGTGACAAAAACAAGGGGGAATCTGACAAGGATACAATGTAAGAGGAATAGTACAGGTATAATAATTGTAAATATTTTTTTTAAGGCATGCATACTATGTAAATTTTTGTATGTAGTATGGAGTACATTCCTAGGGGGAGTACATTGTGTACTTAGGAAACATTTTGGATGGAACAAATTGAACGAAATGATAAGTGTGTTTTTTCCACTAATATCAAAAGGGGAGATTCTTAATCCCTAAGTTTTGTTGATGATTAGTGACCAACACTTAGTCATTTACTTAGGCAATTTTAGATGGTTATCACTGTGGCCAAGCTAGAAGAATTCAAGGTTGAACAACATTGTTGAGCAAGTATACAGGTTGCCGAGTTACATCATGCCGATCTGAGTAGAATATTTAAGTGCCAAGCAACAGAGATGTTAAGTGCCGAGCAGAGCAGTTTTTGCATACATGTCAGGATTGATTCAAACTTTGAGGTAAAAAGTTTAGGTCGACTTGTATGAGCTTTGGGCCGACATATGTAAGCATTTAATATTTATCTACAAAGTTATTTATGCATTTAATTATTTTATCCTATGCATGGCATGGAGCCAATCAGAAAATTGGAATGTCTTAGAGGCATAAATATTAGATCTTGATCGTTGATCTAGATCTCGCTAACAAAACTGAAAAAACATATAAGATTGCTTCTAACCCTATTAGAAAAAGAGTGAAGAGAAGGGTTATGTGTTCATCAGAGATGAACAGTGAGTTATTTTTTGAAGAAGCTTAGATCAAGCAGAGTGACAGAGCAGTGAATAGCATAGAAAAGACATATCAGATTGTGAGATCATAGAAGGTATTGGAAAGAGAAGATCCATCATCAACAACTAAGTTCATAATAAGGGATCACTACTTGAAACATTCTAACAAGTGTATCAGGTAAAATCAATTAACAAAGTGGTTCTAACAGACCTTCTTTAAATATCTTAGCCGAGTGCTTACTTTATTGTAAGTTGAAATCCTTTCACAAGGTAGATTGTAATGATCTTTAGTTCTTAACTTAACAGACCTTTAACCAGGTAGATCACATTTTGTAATCAAAACTCTTGTAGCCCTAACAGGCACACTTTATTGTTGCAGTAGTGAAGATTTTTTGGGTGTCATCCCCACCCCAGTTTTACCTATTTGGGTTTCTGGGTTGCCAAAATTTTGTGTTATGGATTATATATTTCATGTTGTGGATGTTATATGATGTTAGGTTAAATTCATATATGTATGAATGTGGATCAATTTGTTTTAAGTGATCAATTTTTAAGATCTGATTCACCCCCCCCTCTCAGTATCTTGCTTTCCCAATATTGTACTTCCAACATAAACATGTGGTGTCAATATTATCAAGATAGAATAGGTTACCTTTTGTCTGTTCACCAGTTTCGATCAACCTTCCTGATTCATTAAATATCTTTGCCTTTTTGTTCTCAAATGCAACTCGGTGAACTATGTTATTCAGCTGTGAAACACTCAATAGATTATAGTTAAGTCCTTTTACCTAGTATGCGTTTTCACATCTGATCAGATTATTTAACATTATGGTTCCTTTACCTTCAACTAGACAAGGTGAGTCATTACCCATTCTTATTGATCCACCATTGTAATACTTAAAAGTTTCAAAATTTTCCTTATCTCCAGTCATGTGGTGAGTGAAGCCACTATCTATAATCTAGACATCATTCTTACTAACCTTATATATGAGTGCAGTCTCAACATACCTTTCCTCTTTGTCTGAATCATCCTTCATGGAAAAAAATACCATCTCAATATCCTCATCAGATTCAGTGTCAGTATCTCCAGCTCTATTCTCAGCCAGGTAACAATCTTTTTTCCCTTTTTCCTTGTAGTCTCAGGTATCTCTTCCGTCAGACTGTCGGTTGCTTCGGTGTTCTCTGTTATCACCTCTGTCAAACTTATTTTCATATGATCTGTCTATTGGCAAGTTAAATATACTGGTGTATATGACTCTATTTAGTGTTTTCATTATGGAAACAAATTCATATAAAGTTTTGGAGTTAGCACACATTATCAGAAGATCAGAAATTGGCTAAGTACAAAAGATTGGACAGTTAGCAGAGTACTAGAAGAATAGAGCATCAATGCACATGCATACGACCAAGTTAGGGCATGTGCCTTTGAAGATAAGATTGTAAGTATGTATTCATGATAATTCTAAGAGAGAATGATTAGATGTGCAAGTATGAAGAAGATACAGCCAGTTGAAGAGGTACAACCAGTGAATGCCAGAACAGGACATAGATCATGGAAAGAGCCGATAGAGATTATTTTGGTATAGAAGTTGCACCTATCCTTAGGACTTGTGCATTTGGATTAGTGATTTTTAGTGATCTCATCATATTTGGTTAGAGGTGCATGACTTGATTCATGCGGAGAAATAAGTTAGAGCTAATTTGGCGGAGCGGACTGTGTGAAGAGACGCGTTTGTTCAGTTTGAGTAAAGCAGTTGTAATTGATGTTGCACCGACTTAATAAAGGGCTGTGTGCTTATTTAAGTGATCAAGATAGATAGTAAAAGGTTTCCTAAAGCTGAAATATTTGTTTCCCTTGATTAATTACTTATAGAAGGTCATTTGTGACCGGAGAAGTTGTGAAAGCCAGAGATAAGAAAAGCAGAGTAGAGTGTTAAAACAACAAAGCTATATCTGTCATATGTTGATGATATATATATTGAAGTAGAAGTTGTTAGGGATTTTTCTTGTATGAACCAGAGTGCTTGAAATGACTACTTGAACACCATGCCTTCTAATACTGATTCAAAGACAAGAAAAGCCTAATTTCTAAGGACTGCATAAGGTCCTTCTTCGTTTTTGAGCTCCACATATAGTAAGGCAGGTTTTACCTTTTATGATTATTGTTTACACAATATTTTATAGTGTGGACACTGATTTGCTATGTATCTTTGTTAAATCAATTTATAAATCACCTTGCAAATGACCAAGCATAATCAGATACAATATTTAACCATACAAACTATAATCTTAAATATAGCAAATACCAGTGATACAAGGATTTTAATCCTTCTTCCTTTTATTGTAGGAGGGATAACCTAATGATTCACTCTTCAAGGAATCACTAAAATGGACACTGTCCTGCTGACATAGGTCCTTACTGAGTTTAGTTTAATTGTTCTTAGTAACAAAAGTATTTTGATAAAATTTGGTTCTGATATCTTGAAATAACTTGGACAATAATAGGTTATCAGACTAATTTCTGGACCAGTGCCTATCCTTTGGGCTACAGAGTCGAATAAGCTAAGATTTCATAGAAACAAAATACAGCAGATTGCCTTACAACCCACATACAATTCAGGTAAGTTGCCTTACAAGTTACCCTGTCACCTCAAAACTATTGTATCAAATCCTTAAACAAAGTAGTATGCTCCCTAAAACTACTCACAAAACTTAGTTCTTTCCTTAAAAGAAACTTGCAAGTAATCAGATAGTTACCTAATAACGAGAATGCTTCAAAATACCTTGTAAACTTAACATAAAAGAGCATACATAGATAATAAAGAGACAGCAATGGAAGAGATTAAAATTGCACCGTATGTTATTTATATGATCCAGCTTTCCATACATGAAAGATTATACAACCTCAAAAGAGAGACAGAAGTTCAAAATATCTGAGCTCTGTAATATATTATCTCTTTCCAAAACATTCCAAAAATCAAAGACCCTTTACAATTACAATTCTTTTGCTATATATAGGTTTTTGACCATCTTGGAATCCCTTAAGGATGCAACAAGCTTCAGATGGTCATAGAAAACCTAACCCTAAAGTTACAAGAGAGACAAAAAGAAAGAGAGAGAAGAAGCGG
>MU226799.1:6319537-6343667 GCA_018584345.1 Thuja plicata | reverse complement strand
TAAGTCTTTGATCTGATGATGTATGCAATCTTTAATTGTTGATAACAGATCCTATTAAGCTTCATACATATAAGTAATCATCCTTCCATGATTGAATAATACCTTTATCTGCTCGTCGGTAGCCTCTATGTGTTCTTGACAACTGATGTGATATGTTTCTGAACTTTGCATGAATTCTTCCTTCTGCTCCTTAGATGCTCTTCATGGATATCAACAACAATGAATTCATAACTCACAATTGAGTTGAACATCTATTTATACTAGTTATTGGCTCAATTCTTGATTCACGCTTTGCAAGTTAACTCTAGATCCAAGGTTTACAACTTGACCTTGATCTTTAGTTAGATATGTTTTAGATCCATTAGGATGCTTTAAAATATTTACATAAAGCTTACTTAACCCTCAAGTTATCATTTAAAACAAATTAAAACTCTATAAATAGAATTACATTGCTTTATCCATCGTGTAAAACTTAGATGCACTTTTTGCGGGTTCTTTAACTGACTGTCGGTTCTGACGGTCGGTTTTCTTGGTCGTTGGTGTACCTTTCTTGAACTGGTCGTTGGGTATGCCTTTTCTATTTTGTCAATTTTCTTCTCAAAACTATGTCACCGGTGATGCTTGTCAATTCCATACTTAGCATTTTTCTTGTGACCTTTGTGTTTTGTTGCGTATGCTCACTGTTCACCGGTAATACCTGTAGTCCGTCGGTAATGCTTGTAGTCCACTAGTGATCTCTGTAGTCTGTCGGTGATCTTTGTCAATGTTTTTCACTAAGTTTACTAATGGAAAAATTAATGTCATCATGTGCTGACGCGGTATCTCTTCTTGTTGCGAATGAACTCATGGCCGAGTACCATCAACACAACATTGTTAATGAAAGAGCCCACTTCCTTGCAAACGGAAGTGAGAACTTTGTCTAATATCCTGCCCAAAAAGGGATTTTTCTCATCAGTGGATGTAGTTCTCAACCTAATTGGTGTGTCCATAGCTACTTGCAGAGCCTCGATGCCCTAGGGCCTAAATTAAAAACCTAAATCTTCAAACTACACACAGAAAATTGAAATTCTACAAATCTATAGAATCACATATCTAAAAACTTAAAATCAGAGGGCAGAGGCTGAAAAGAAAAAACAAATTGAAATTGATGAAGAAGCAAGCAAGAAATTATATTAATAGACCTGTTCCATATCTTCCATATCTTTAGGTAAATCATTCCCATTAATGCACGAGTGTGGGAGATTACTAATATAGTCACTATACTAATAACTACAGTTTGTACTAGTATAATTTTGGAAACTGTGCGACATGCCTGGTGGATAAAGAATGTCACTGTCACTCTGACAAGACATTCATTTCTTGCAAGTTATTGTGCCAACCTTGCGATGTGTATCCATTCCGCAGACTTCTTGCAAAAATCTATTTCTTTCAAGAAATTGTGCCCGAGATAAAACTCTAGCCATTGATCTATGATCAATCAATGGTCTCAATTAATACATTTACAATTTAGGGTTCTAAACAAACAGGTTTAAGGTACGTGTCGAAGGTATCAATTCTCATATTTGATATTATAATGTATATACCACGTGTAGTTGCCAAATGTACATACCACTTGCAGTTGTCAGTGACGGCAGACAACTCCGCTACCAAAGAGGCGATATTAACTCGATGTGACTGCGAGTCCAAAAATTGTAATTATTAGATGTTTTATGAATTTCCATTTGGCATTTGCTAATTTTAGATTTTAGTTTTACTTTAAATTTTAAAGAATAACTACTTTAAACTTTCACAATTCGGGAGTCACACAGTCACACATGTGACATTATATATGCAAAAGTTAAGTAATATATTGTCATGCATTAAAATAAGTTAAATAAATAACATACTGTCATGCATTAAAATTTGTTTGGTTCATTTTCAATTTCACAAATTATAAAATCACATATGTCACACATACATATTTTATAATTAAATCCATAAAAACAAACTGAAATGAAGTTGCAAACTTTTCATTAATATTTTCTATAAATTTACAATATTCGAAATTTCAGACTTAGAGACTTGAAGTCCTTACAAAACTTTAAAGACAAAACCTGCTAGAGTGAAAATTTCAAAATTTTAGGTGGAGGCCATAGGGACACAACACTAAGGATTTTCCCCTCCATCTAAGTAGAACTTTTCAAAGATGATAAGCTCTACGAATTCATACAACCATCCGTAGTCCACCATGTCATCCAACATAAACCATTTGCGAAGAAAATCTCTACCAATCTGCACCCATTTCCTATGGCGTGTCAACTGCTGAACATCCAGGTTCAAAAGAAAAGGTTGAATGGCCACATATTGGTCTGACTCGAAAACCTTGCATAAATCACTAGCCCAAGAGATCCCCACCCCTAATTGTCCATAAATGGAAACCTCAACAGCATCACCCAGGAATTCATGTTTGAATAGCTTCCTTAAGAGAAGGAGCATATCCACCTTCTCTCCCCCGAGGTCCATAAGAGATGCCAAAAAATGGGACGTAATGTCCGTGTTAACTCGGTACCTATTGACGTTTTCCAAAAATTCACGACCCAGCACCATCCTCACAACCTCATTTGTTAAGGGTCCAAACTCCTTACAAACTGATTCAAGGGTTTAGTCTGAGACTGGGCCCAAAAAGGCCTTTTCTTCCTCCGCAGATGTGCTTATCAAATGGATAGGAGTGTCCATCTTCAAAAAACAACTAGAATATTTGAAATTATATAGGCACAACCTAAAGACCTAAACAAGAGGCAATCTTTCAAGCACAAGCAAAGGCAGACCCAAACCAAAGGATAATTGAAGAAGAAAGAAGCGTAGATCATCTATAAATATCCCTCAATTCTTTCTCTAACCTAATTAATTCATTTGTCCTTCAAAATTATGTAAATATTTCATATTAAATATGCACGAGTATGTGAAATTAGTTTATTTTTCTTTGGAATTCTGTAAATCTTTCATATTAAATGCACGACTGTGTGAAATTAGAAATAGCCAGATTTAGTGTCAGTGATAAAACATTTCTTTTATTAACGACAACTGTGATATATTATCAACCATCCATGTAAACAGATGTAAGACTTGATACGTGTAAATAATGATGTCATTACATGATTTCCATTAATTAGATAATGGTTAAGGTGCAGATTAATTTGATACGTGTCATCATTCTGGTGACTTCTTGGAGAACTATGTTGCCCACATGATGCATTGACGAGTCCCATCTTTTGAAAATCGCCAAATAAAATATTTATTTTTCCCATATTTAATGATAGATTAGCCAATAAAATAAATATAATTTCAAACGACACATAAAATTCGCTAGTACAAATTTTTTTTTCCCTTAAAAAGAAAATCATTCGCCTCATATATTATAATTTTTTTAGTTCAAAATAAAAAAATCCGCTTTACACAATATATATTTTCCCCCACCTTACTGTATTATTCGCCAGGATTTTATGGAATTTTCATTCGGCAGGGAAAAATTCACCTTCACCTTTATATTATTTTCCTAATTTGTAAAAAAATTTGCCATCATTAAGAAAAAATTTCCCCTCAATTAATGTACAATTCGCCAAGATTTTACACATTTTCTTAGGAGGGGATTTCTTAAAGTTATCCCTGGAGAGGGGGGAGTGAATCAGTGGCCTCAAAAATTAATCCAATATCAACCCAAAAAACTTAGTACCACAATTATAAGCCTCTAGTTATCTTCAGTCCTACAAGATGTATACCTTGAAATAATATTATCAAATAACTACTGCTCGAAGTTCATTGTTAAACCTTATTCTTAAGCTTTACCGATTAGCAGTCTATCATTTACCGAAATACAGTAAATAACTTAGTGTTTACCGATCAATCATGTTTTAGTAATGTGTAAAGAAAAAACATTAAAGAAATGACTCATAAACATATTTGACACATGGATTTTTAGCATGGAAACCCTGTTAAGGGAAAAACCACTTGGGACTGGTAACCCAAAATCTTCACTCTTCTGAAGTGAGCTCGATGAAGAGCCGACCCTGTTAAAGGTTACAAACACACTGTTAAGTGTGACCTTGTTAGATGATTTATCACTAACAGTTTATCACTTGATATCTGGCATTTCACTATGCTATCTTCATGATAAACCTTTTGATACTCCTTGGGATGTATCTCAATATATAAAGGATTGTTAAGTCCTACTCGGGTAAGAGACGTTTTGATCCAATGGTTAAACTGAAACAATATATGATCTGTTCATATATACAACTTAAACTTGTAGATGTTCAGATCTATTGTAAGCTCATAATACCTTTCTGATCAATTTTTCCCTTTAATACCTTTGCTCCACTTCTTTATGCTCGGTATTGTTGTGCTTCTCTGTTGCTCGGTGTCCACAAAAATCTTTAGCTTGTTTGATCAGGAATGTATGAAGTCTTTCTTCACCACTATTCTCTTCAACATCCTCTTCTCTATTCACCCACCTTTACATTATGAATTATCTTGTCTCTCTTATAGACATGATTTCACCATTTTTAGGTTTTAGTCTTTCTCATTCTTGACGTGATCTGGAAATCTCGCCTTTCTTGCTTTAAAGCTTACTTCAGTTTTATCCTGTAGATTTATACTTGACAACTGGAATAAACAGCTTTAAAACTCTAGCTTATCTCTGGCTTTTAACTTGTTGATGAAAACAATGTTATCAACCAGTTAACTCCATATTTATCTTCTGCCAGCTAAGTCTTTTGTCATTTCTGAACTTCATTTCTTTTTGGTGTTTTAACTCCTTGTTAGCTTCGGTATTGACTTCATTTGTCCTAGGGCATATCTGTCTGTCAGGGTTGTCTATCCATTAGGGTTTTCTGTCCGTCAGGGTTGTCTGTCCGTCAGATAACATTTTGGTTCTTCTTGTCGGTAATGCTTGATCGGGTTTCTTGCTTGGGTATCACTGTCACTCTTCTCTCGGGGTTCTCTATCCATCGGGGTGCACTGTTCGTCGATGTTAGTTGTCACTTAGTGTATACTAAACTTTTATGCATTACTGATAGCATAACCTTTATCTCTCTGTTTCTTTGAATTCTTTAACACTATGTATATAACCAATCAGATTATATCAAGTTGACATCAATGACAATACAATACATTAACTAATTTAATGTCTTGCATTAACTTTTTGCAGCTCAGTGATCATCAACTTAACATCTTCAAACATTCAATCAGTTATGGTTCATCATATAAGTTGATATGAAGTTCACTGATACAAAACCCTTATTGTTGGCCAGATTCATATAACAAAAGTTCACTATTATAAGCTTCCAAAAGCAATTTCCCTGCTATTAGAAATTGGTTGTAAGTAATGAAGTTCTAGCTAATCTACTAATAATAGTTTTTGTTTGAGGTGAATAAGTTGTGAGTGTTTTGTTGATATAATTGACCAAACATTGTTGCTATGCTAATGCAATCCAATTGCAACCTATTGATATAAAAATAAGGCATATAGAGATATGTTTAAACACACAAAAAGCTTCCTATTGTCAATGCCATGAATCCTATATATACATCTAAGCCACCTTTAATTACTCTAATCAACCACTATGTCATTGGTTTGAAAATGCACAACTTAATGGGAGCACTTGTATGAATGAATTTTAGATCGTTGTTACACTTAAAATCCGTTAGCTTTCAATGGGCACATGACCATAAATAGGATTCGACCTTTTAAACTTTAGGCTCAATCATCTTTCTTAGGTGCACAGTGTACAATGGGAAATCATCTTTTTGAAAGCATATTCTCTCTACCTTACACAATTGCACACTCATACAAGCAATTTATTTCCAAATTGAACGACCTCTTTTTCTTTACAAAGGCACACACTTGCCCACATGAAAACTACTTGCAAATTTGGAAATAAAATTTACTTTACAAAAGCTCATCCCTATTTAAGTAATTTTCCTTTTAGATCTTTGGATACATACTTTTTCAATAAAATGACACCCCATAATGGAATTTTAGATTTTTGAAGTTTGACATCATTTTGCTCTATAAAACATGCACTTAACAATGTAATTTTGATGCTCAGATCATAAGTTTGATCTGTCGTATACATCATAAAGGAAAAATTTATCTTTCAAAAGTGAACCTTTGTTTTCTTTATATAGGTATGCACTTGATAATACATTCCTTAAATTTGCAACTTGATTTTCCTTCAAAGACACGCATCTCATGATGTAAATATGTATTTCTTTATAGGACACCCTTTATAGTGTAACCATAATTTGAGCTAATATTTTCCATTCATAAGTGCACACTCGTTGAAGGAATTGTCATCCTTAATCTCTAAGCATACTTTCATTGTTTGGTTTTGGTGTCATTACATGGATTGTTGTTTTCATACATGATTGGTTTCACCTCTTCTTGTTGATTAGTTTGAAACAATGTCATTGATCCTGTCAAGATACTTAAAAGAGAAGATAAAAACTTCAAAGTTGAGCGAGACATACCTAATTCATGACTTGTGTTGATAGAAAGGCAAATATTGAGGTCAATAATGACTCAACTAATAATGACTCAACTATAATGCATGCAATCAGTTAAATCTCAAGTCTCACCATGAATAATCATGATAACAAATAGTTGGCCCTCAAAAACTCTATTTTTCAAGCATGTAAAACCTTTTTGTTCTATGGTCAATAGATTTATATAAACAATTGTTTATGTATTCTAAAATAGTATAAAATATATTATTTTGTATATAAAATATTATAGATTAAACTAATGGCTCTTACATGCACATATCAAGTTGTTCTCTCTATTATATTAACTTAAATATATAATCTTATATTGGCATAGCCCTTACACCTTCATTTTGGTGCAAGCGCTAGTAATAAACTTGAGTGGATAACAACAAATAACAATAGACATGCAAGATATGCATGTAAAATAAAATACATTAAATAATCATGTAATAAAATAATTTCAAGAGACGGATATGGCCCTAATAGTGATGAAACTTGATCAATAATTTCTAAATGTGAACCATGAGTAGAGTAATGACATGTACATATCTAAGTAATATGCAATATAATATTCTAGTGGTGTGAAATTTTCATCCCAAAAATTGTGTTTCAAATCTCACTAGGCATTTTAATAGTCATAGGAACATCTAAAGATAGGGGTTACATAAATATAGTAATGCATCAACTAAGGCTCATCTATATATATTGTCAATAGGGTTTCTTGAGGTATGGTGAAGTGTAACCATATATCAAGGAACCAACCCCAACCCTGTGTATGTGATGAGGTGACCAACATTTCATTCTAAAATTTTAATTTTAAATATATATTTTTTTTTAATAATGGTGAATGAAGTATTTCATCACAGGGATAATTTCAAATTCTAGTAAGTAGACAAAACTTATGGTGGTGAACGAATGAATGAATGGAAAAAATTTAATAACATTCACGAGATCAAATGGTCTAGAAAAACAAAAGCTATAGCATTAACACATTTTTATATTTATTTCTATATAAGCTCTTCTATTAAGAATCTTGATCAAAAATTTTGATAACTTGTAAAACCTTATCTTTTGAAAGTTTTAACAAATGATGCATGCATAGCATGGAGGGGCCACACTTATGATAATGAAATGTTCATTTATGATCAGCCTCCCTCGTCTTTTCTGTTTGTGGCATTTGGAGGTGTAGGTGCTTTTCTTTGCAAACCAACTTTCTCAGTTTTTACTAGAGGGCTTTGAGATTTGAACCTGCGACCATGGGTAATTGGGTTCCTCAAGAACAGATTCTTTCTCAGCCCTTTGCTGGAGGCTTCCTTTCTCATTGTAGGTAGAATTCTCCCATGGATTAGTGCATGAAATGATTAGTGAAACATAAGATTTTTATAGTGATCGTGTTGCAGATTAGCATGTGAAATGATTAAGAATGAATGCAATCACACTTTGCAAGTGGCAGACCATCCAATTTTCATATTAACAAGCGAATAAAAGAGCCATCGAAGTGAGAGAAGAAAAGATGTGTGATACTTATGTTTCTTTGCAGTTGTATTGTAATTGCATAAGAAATATAAAAAGAGAGAAGAAGGTTGAATAAGTAGAAGAAAATGTAGGTCGTAGGAGATATTTCCGTGTGGAGGAGACGTACGAGTGTATCAAGTTATTCAAAATTCAAGTTTTGATTACAGACTCTCAATAAGTTAGGCGGTGTTGGTTCCCAAAACCGTAGATTGGAAATCTAAGAGATTTGCCAATTCTCCTATAGGATTGCTTCAATCAGTCTTGGCCAACAAACATGAATAATCTTATTCTCCTGTACTTTAGGCTTCGCTAAACCTAGGTGGATAAGACCCTCACCCCAAACACAAAGGTGTTTTTCTATAGCGACTTCAAACTTGTTTGATTTCTCAAGATGACAAATATTCCTTGAGATTTATCAGAATAAGAAAATATACTTCTTACTTATGCTTGAATGTTATGAACACTTATGAATGCTTTGTAAACAGAATTTGTATTTGTATCTAAGGAAAATACTTCGCGTACCATATAATATGATTCACAAGGATGAAATGAAAGAACTTCAATGCTCATACAACCGTAAAAAACCTTCTTTGATGAAATACATAGGCCAATACCTTATCCAACTAATTAGGCAGAATGTAGTCAAGATTTGTTTGAACCCTCATGTACACTCTACAATTCAATTTTAGATTCTCTCCCCCATGACATCAAGGATGAATTGATGATAATATGTGTTTTAGTCTAAACGAATTTTAATTCCTTGGTAGAAAATCAATTAGACAAGGATTTGCATAGATGAGAAATTTGTATACAACCCTTGATGTTCAAAAACTAATATTAGAAGACTTCAATTTTCTGACAGTAAAGAGAAAACTCAGTGTAACTGAAAATGCAAAGGACCAATCCAATCAAAGACAACGAACTTACTTCTTCAATCTTGGATAGGAAACAAATTTTCTTTGTATTAGTCAAAAAGGTGAATACAAATTGATTTTTCATTTGAGTTGCAGTCACCATCCATGTTATCTTCTTACAGTAACCTGTTTCTTATCTTATATTTTATATTATATTATATCCCCTCCCTTCACATTTTATACCACAATATATATGTAATTGAATGGTTTTCACACCCTTTAGGGTGAAATGACACCACCCTTCATTAAAATTAAGAAACTTCTTTTGAAAAACCTAATTGACAAATTAACTAATAACTACATATCTCTAGGATTTGGTTTTGGTTGAAAACCCAAAACATCTTGTGAAAAGCTAAGATTCTGACTGCAACTTGGAAATTGGATTTTATGAACTGGGTCATTTTTAGATTTGCAATGTTCGCTCGTTTTCACCCTCAGTCGACATCATTTGTGAAGCATATATATATTACAGCATTTCTGAAACATGTTTTTCTTAGGAATTTTCTTTTGATAGAATTCGTCCTTTGTGAACCTCAAAGAAATTGTATCAATACAAATTGTGCCAATTTATCCCTCAAACCTTAATTTTAAATATTTCTGACAGATCACCTTGGTATTCAGGATGTACATTCTGCGTCATCAAATTGGTCACCTATACATTAAATGTGCACTTTTTGCCATTTCGCGATCCTTTAAAATGTGGCCCACGCAATAGCAAAAAATTACTATTTTGCGAGACCCTTATTTCTTGTTTGCGTAATAGCAAAATTTCGCTATTACGCCATCTTTTCTCTTCACCTTCGCGCAGACGCGAAATTTCGCCATTTTGTGGTCTTCATTTTCTCAACCCGTGCAGTAGTAAAAAAAAGACCTCAAACACATGCTTTTAAGGGGATATTGAATCTTGATCCTTTTCATGTCTTTTCTCTGATTTCCAAGTGTCCTTCAAACAAAAGCAAAAATTGGTTCAACAGGGGTTCCCAGCTTCTTGGAAGTTTCAATAGCATGATAAAAGTATTGGGCTATATAAAATGCACTTCATTTATACAAGATGATGAATCTCAATCTAGTACCAAAATATGGTCTAATCTATCATAATTGCAATGTTTGTAATGAAACTCTTCAAGAAATTTTAATGATCCGATAGTCCATTATGTATAAATGATGCAATAAATTTAAGATAAGGTAAAAATGATCATAATCACATGCACAATACAACAAGCATGTAATGAATGCGATTGTAGATAACATCATTTATGACATGCCAATAAAGTTGAGTAGATAACAAGAGATAACATCATGCATGCATAATATGCATGTAAAGCAATATATAATCAGATAAGAAAATAAGCTTACGAGAAGGATATTGCCCTACTAATAATGATAGGACATAATCACTAATCTATAAATATAAACCAAGTAGAGGAACAACATATCTATACCTAAATAATGATAATTTAATATTATGTAAAGTGGTATAAAGTTCTCACACCATAAATGTATCTTCAAATCTCACTAGGCTTTCTTGCATAGGGACATTTGGGCTGCATAAATATAATGATACATCAACTAAGGCTCACCCATATATAATGTCAAAGGGGTACCTTGAGGCATTGTCAAGTGTAATCATATTATATGATCCAACCCCAACCCCATGCATGTGATGAGGTGCCCAAAATTCTATCTCAACTAATTTGTATCTATGTAGTAATGGGGAATGAAGTGTTTCACCATAGCCCTAAGTTCAAATCCTAGCAAATAGTACATACACTTGCATGTAGGGGACACTTCTGACATTTGAAATGCTCATTAACGAGCAGCCTCCCTTGTCTGTTCTGTTTGCGGCGTTTTGTACAAATCTTGGGACTTCTTCTCTGAAAACTTAACTTTCTCAGTTTTTACCTGAGGGTTTTGAGATTCGAACCTGGGACCAAGCATTGGTGCTCTGAATTGGGTTCCTCAAATACGGATTCCTTTCTCATTGGGGGTCGAGTTCTCGCACGAAGTTCCCCTGTATGCCCAACAGGGGATGAAAACTGCTCTTCAGCAAACAAAGATATTTTGCAATTCGCTTGATATTTTCTCTGGGTGAAGTTCAAGCAACAGTCCGTCAACAAACGCAGAACGGAGCTAATCGTCTTGCACTGCAACGGGACTTGACATCATTGTAAAGAATTCGTCGAAGCTGACCTGGCCGTCCCCGTCAGCATCCACGCCTCGAATCATGTGACAACATTCGTCCAAGCTGGAAGTCTCTCCCAGCTTCATTAAAACTCTGTGGAGTTCATCTGCAGAGATGGATCCATTGCCGTCCATGTCGAACATGTCGAAAGCATCTTTAAGATCCCGCAGGCTCGCAGCGCTGTCGACGCCACGTGTATTGAGCGCAACAAATTCAGACAAGTCCACGTAACCATCTCCGTCCGAGTCAGCCTCCGCCATCATCCTCTGCACCTCATCCTCGGTCGCGTTGTTCCCGAGAGACCGCATGACGTGGCCGAGCTCCGACGGAGATATTTTGCCGTCACCATTGGCGTCAAATTTATTAAAAACATTCTGAAGCTCTTCGCTGCTTGGCAACGGACAACCAATCCTCACAATACAATCCCTACTACTCGAATTTTCCTGCTCTTTACGGCCCGACATTTTCTTAGGCGACGAAGATTTTCCGTGCCGAGATTTGGAGGAGAAAATGTTGATGCCCTGGGATTGCCGTCGCGGAGAATCGATCGCTGAGTTTTGGCGTTTGGAAAACCACGGGAATTTCATTATATGATCGATCCAGCAAAAAAAAAAAAAAAAGAATCAAACAAATGCTTTGAGTTTTCTTTCGCAAGGAAAGGGGATTTCAGAATAACAATTTCTGGAGACAGGGTTTCAGAATAAAAAATTCTGAAACTAGGGTTTGCAGCTCTGTAAAGCAGGAAAAGGCAAGAAACTGTATAATAAAGCGCTCCGATTCTTTGCTTTCTCCGACACAGAAAGATCTTTCTGGTTACTCAAGGGCTGGAAGATATTGTAAATTGAAGAACCTGAACAAGTATGTAGTGCAGTGCAACATAAGAGTAGAAGATGTGGAGTTTTATAGAGTGGGTTAGCGCGTGAAATGATGGGGAATGAATGTCATCACGGCATGCAAGTGGTGAACCGTCCAATCCTAAATTCAAAACCTAATAAATGAAGCGTTGAAAACAAGTGAGAGCAGAATAGAAGTGTAAAACAAGTGTATGTCTTGTTTGCCGACTTTCACAAGTTATTGTTTGCCGACTTTCACAAGTTATGTAGAAAGATCCTTCATCAACAGTACAACCCAACAACAAACACATGTGAAGATGTCAATGCCAAAAGAAGGGGGAACCTAAAATGGTTGCAGATTTATATTAGGTAAGGGTCTCTTTGGTAGCTGGTATATGCTTCTAATTAACATTATCTAATTCCTAGTTTTGTTTCTTTCATGTTTGTGTCCATTCAAAAGAATTGGAATTGGAATTTCGAAATTTCAATTTTGCCTCAAAATGGGCATATGCATCTTCCACCCAAAAATGTAGAATTGGAATTTTAAATTCCAATTCCAATTTTTATAAAACCAACTTTAATATCTCGTTGGACCCGTGACTTCTCCAAATCTTCATTCCGAAACACATTGGTATATTATATTGCTATAAAGATGTAACACACACACACACACACACACACACCCACACACACACACATATATATTTATATATATGTACATAGATTGGAGTAGTGTGTGGATTGTATTAGTTGCCAAGTTGAATATGCAGGCATATAAGAACATAGAATTGTTGTAGGCGCATGAAAATTTGGGTTTTTCTTATTATATTTAAAAATAAATAAAAAAATAACCATATTCAAAGAAATTAAGAAATAAACAATTAAAAATCCTTATGCATCTTCTCAGTCATCTTCCGGGTGAACCAAATGGGTCGAGCCCATATTTCAGAAATCATTTTCAGGATAAGTATCTTCAAAATTGCAACATCTTCCAGAATTGACTATATCCAACATTTGGTATTCCATCACCCAAACGAACCCTAAAGGAGGGGTTTTATGAATGTTTATCTTATTTTTGTATATTTTAATATCTCAAATTTTGAGGAACTAGTTTTTGCATTGGAAGGTGTAATATTATTTCAAAGTACAAATCAAAGAACAAAATAAGAGATATTATTTCTAGTACTTGTTTGTAAGGCAAGGAATTAATGTTTTTTATCCAATCAAATGTCTATTAATTGATTTTGGAAATTGTTTCAAATGAGGAATATTTACTCTGTTATCGTAAGTTTGAGATATTCGCTATTTTATATTTGGTTTTAAATAGTAGATATTTTTCTATTGGTTTTTGACTTTTTCTTCAAGAAATTGAATATAAAAATAAGAAACATTGTATTTAATATACTAAACACTATACAACTTTGTCATCTTTCTTTAGACAGCTAGTTGGACGTGGCGTTCCATGGAACATAATTTACGTGTCTTGTCTATGCTTCCACATTTTCCTTACATACTTACAAACAAATGACAAGACACTTTTATTAGAGAACTACATTTCTGCATGTTCAAAAGCATTGGTTCCACTTCATATGGCATTGTTTATTCCCCCGCTATATTCATTGCAAGCTATTACGCTACTCTAAATGCAATGAGCTCTATTTCTAGAGGTCATGGATATAGATTTACTAATCAAACCAAAGATGATCCTAGGTTTAAATATCAGACCATAGATGACCCAACTCAAACTTGGTATATACTATGATGTTTGTCCTTGCTTTCCCTTCTACATTTTCATTACCTAGCTTTGAGCCTTGAAATGAAACTTGACGAAGTGCCTCTTTATATTGATGAAAAAGAAATCTACTGCCTTGCAATGAAGTTCTTGAAGAGACTAATGATTTCATAAATTGCTCCTCCAATGCATTATGTATAAATGATTCAAGGAATTTAAGATAAGATATAAATTATATAACATCATATATGACACAATGATAGACTTTAGTAGATTTAACAAATAGATAACATCATGCATGCATAATATACATGAATGCCCATTTAAGAAAATAAGTTCAAGAGAAGGATATGATCTTAGTAGTGATGCAACGTGATCAATAATTTCTAAATATGAACTATGTAAGTAGAGTAATAACATATCTATATCTAAACAATGTTAATTTAGTAATATGTAATGTAATTTTCTAATGGTTTGAATTTTTCACATCATAAATGTACAACTTCAAATCCCAATATGCATTCTAGTCGTCATAGGAACATCTCAAGGTATGGGTCACATGAGAATAGTCACACATCAACTAAAGCTTGTTCATATATAGTTTCAAGGGGGTACCTTGAGGTATGGTCAAAGCATAATCGTATTAAGGAATCAACACCAACCCTATATATGGGATGAGGTACCATAGTTTAAGTACAAATCCTAGCAAATAGAGTAACATTTAAGTCATGGTGTAAATACACATTCATATGAAAATCAAAATTTGCATACTACAACAGATTTTGTCCCAATTTTCACTGATCTGATCCTCATAATCCACCTCCACAATGTTGTAAAAATGCAAAAAAAAGGTTAATGGACTCTTGGTTTGTTGATGAAGTTGAATGGTTCTTAATAAACCCACCACAGATCAAGTTTGCTGAGTGCAAAGCTACAACGTCATAAGGGATGAGGTTGGGATCTTGCACTAGACAGATTTGACAAAATTGATACCACTGAGTCCTTGACTCTTGGCTGAAGAGGTTTCAACCTATAGGCTAGTGCTCACATATTGAGTAGTTAGAATTCTTTGTTAAGGCTTTCACTAAGCTGATGTGCTCTTTGACTTTATGTTCTTGTTAGGCTGCCACACTCTAATATAAACCTCTATTAAAAATATGCAAAAAATACCAAGAAAAACACAAAATATTATGTGAATTTGTAATATTCCAGTCATACTAGTTTAGGTGTTAAATAGCAAGAACTGTAACACCTATAATAAGATGCATACAGTTAGTAGGTGACACTTATTGAAATGTGAAATATGCATTTCTGGACAGCCTCCCTCGTCTGTTTTTTATAATAAAGCAGTCAAAACAAAGAAGCTGACCGTCTTATATTCTGTTTGAAGAATTTTGTACAAATCTGGGGACTCTTCTTCTCCAGAAACTGAACTTTCTCAGTTCGGAAGACTTTGACATTCGAACCTGGGACCATGGATAATTGGGTTCCTTGAATACGGATTCTTTCTGAGCCCACTACTGGAAGCTTCTTTTTCATTGCAGGTGGAATTCTCGCATTGGAGTTTCCCTGTTTGCGCAACAGGGGATGCACAACTTTGGAACTGCTCTCATTTGAACACAAACAAAGATATTTGGCAATTCGCTTCGATATTTCCCTCGGTAAATATCAAACAACATTCTGTCAACAAACGGAGATCCCAGTCAGTTGTCTTGCACCGCAACGGGACTTGACATCATTGTTAAACATTCCTCGAAGCCGACTTGGCCTTCCCCGTCAGCATCCACGCCTCGAATTATGTGATGACACTCATCCAAACTAGAAATCTCTCCGAGCCTCATTAAAACTCTGTGGAGTTCATCGGCAGAGATGGATCCATTGCCGTCCATGTCGAACATGTTGAAAGCGTCTTTAAGATCCCGCAGCCTCGCAGCGCTGTCAACGCCACGTGTATTGAGCGTAACGAATTCTGGAAAGTCCACGTAACCATCTCCGTCTGAGTCAGCCTCTGCCATTATCATCTGCACCTCGTCTTCCGTCGCACCGTGCCCAGCGACCGCATGACGTGGCCGAGCTCCGACGGAGATATTTTGCGTTCACCTTTGGCGTCAAATTTATTGAACACTTTCTGAAGCTCTGCGCCGCTCGGTAAAGGACAAGAAATGCTAACAATACAATCGCTGCTCGAATTTTGCCGTTCTTTACGGCCTGACATTTTCTTAGGCGACTAAGCTTTTCGCGGCCGAGATTTGGAGGACATAATGGTAATGCCCTGAGAGTGCCGTCGGGGAAAACCAGTGAAATCTCATTATGATCGACCCAGAAAAGAAAAAATAAATGCTTTGAATTTTGCCTCGCAAGGAAATGAGATTTCGTAATAAAAAATTTCAGAGCTAGGGTTTGCAGGCGAAAATTCATGGAACTAGGGTTTGCAGCAGAAGCTTAGACGATCTGAAGCTTTATAGAGATCGCGTTGTGGATTAGCGAGTGAAATTATTTGAATGGATCTGATCGCGCTTTGCAAGAGGCGAACCGTCCAATTGCCAAAATTTAAAACCAGACCGTCGAAAACGAGTGAGGAGAGCAAGAGAAGTGTTTCTTTGCTTTTGTCTTTTAATTGCATAAGAAAAAGGCACAGGCTAACTTCTAGATAAAACGTACCAAAGATTAAAAAAAAACAAAAAAAGTTAAAACATTTTTTTTTAAATTTGTGAAAAATGTGGATTTTTTTGTAAATTTTTTGTATGAAATGATGAAGAATAGATGGTGAAAATTTTGTGCAATTTTGTTAGGTTTTCTAATTATTGAAATTTGGTCAATAGTACATTTTGTAGGGGAGCTTAGCCAGTCCTAAGAAAAAACTACGAAAGTTGAATAAGTACAAGAAAGTGCAGGTGGTAGGAAATTACAATAAGTAGACATACAAAGTTGTTCCCAATGTAGTCACTAGTTGCATTGAGAAAGATGTAGAAGTGAGAAAATACCTTAAAATCTAGGGTAATCTTTAAAAATATTTTCTCATTGAAGAGAGGCAAGTACATATTACCATTTTTTCCATTGTACAATAATAAATTGCTAAGACTAGAAGTAGTGAATGTACAAACATATCCAATCAAATATTTTCGTTAGAAAGTCAAAATCACAAAAATGTAAAGAGGTCGTATTTTATTAAATGCGGTTTATGCCTCTTAAATAATAATTGAAGGAGATACAAATTTAATATTTAAATATTAGAAATTATAAATACTCACAATTGGAAATATTCTAATGTAATGAGTGTTAACCCCATGTTCCCATGCGGCTGCTTATGCACAATTTCTGCTTAAATCTAAGCAGCCCAGAGTGTTCTCATGTAGATTTTAAATTAAGCCAAAAGGATACATTATAATCTTTTCCTATTTTAGTGGAGTGGCAACTGCTTAAAAACTAAAAATAAGCTTTGAAAAAAAGGGGGTTGAAAATAAGTAGCACCTACTTATTGGAAAAAGGGACATGTGTCTTCATTATTTATTTTTGTGTCCCTTTTTATTTGCCTAAAAATTTTCTTCTGCTAGAAATATATTAAAATTTTCATTTAAATATACCATTGAAGGACTACTAAAAAAAGAAGCAACAAAGTTTGTTATCTATGGGGCTACCAACTCCCCAAATTGCTCCTAAAAATGTCGAGCAGTGGCTGCTGGCGAAAATAAGCTTAGCAGTTGCATGGAGACCTGCCCTAAGTGTTCCAATCATTTTTATGAGAAATGGGTTCACGTGAACCACTACTCATGAAACGTGGGTCAATGAGTTTGGCTAAAAAAAATACACAATTGAATCCTGATTGCAATATCACAATATTCCAAGTACTAGAGCAAACACACAAATAAAGTGTACATTCATTTCTAAGAGAATTAGATTCCTAACATGTCTTTTGGTGTGTTGATTGCACATTTATTTTCTCTTTTGCATCTAATTTTTGAAGTATTTTTTGGGTTGGATATGCAAATTGCTTATTTTTTCAGCTTCAAAATTTTCATGTATTTTTTTACAGTTAGATTTACAAGTATTTTTTTTCATCTGCTTCAAATATCCTTATCAAAATTACTGTATCTGCACCATTTTTAACACTATAAATATATATCTATAAGACTTGCATAAATGTCTTATAAATACATTTGACCTGAATAACATGTAAAATTTTAAGACAGCTGAGGAAGAGGAAAGTCAGCGGAAGGAGAATGAAGATGATGTCAATAGCTAGGGTTTTGCAGAGTATGGAGAAGACCATTACACCTACAGTATTACAGGCAAAAACAAAAAGGTTGTCTAGAGAAACTTTGACACGGTCTCTGCAAAAATGGGAATAAAGCGAGAAATGGTCAGAACATTGGTTAAGGAGAACAAGGAGGGAAAAATTCAGATGGAAGAGCTTATTGATCCTACTATGGTGATTTTCAGCGATAATGCGAGGAAAGACCCCAAATGGATGTGTTGAACAATGCAAAAAACAGTGCCATTGACAGCTATAGATCAACAAAATGGACCTACTATGAAATCTATGAGCTGAAAAAAAGGATGGACAGGATGGAGAAAGAAAGCATAATCAACAACAACAAGAATATTGCGAAAGACAAGGAGCTGGACAGCAGAGTGGCCGAGCTGAAGGAATTGAAGCCTCAATGGTTAAAATTGTTGAGCAAAGTTATAACATACTTAAAGCCTCAAATGATAACATCAAGGTAATCATTGACAAGTTTCAAGAACAAAGAGGAAACAAAGAGGATCAGTCGATGCACAGCGACAGGGTGCAACTTCCTGAAGAAGAAAATAAGAAGGAAACAAGAGAGGAAGCCAAGCAAATGGAAAACCAGGAAGCTGACAAAGACTTGGCCGAGCTTAGAGAAGCTGCAGGGAGAATGACCGAGCTGGAGATATGGGCGGTAGAGATTCTCAGAGACATAGCTTGAATTGCACCCCTGGTTCTTTTGTCCTGGCTTTATTGGGTGTGCGTCCCTGGCTTTTTGTTGTTTGGGACTATTTTGTTAGGTCTGCTTGATTTTTGTTGGTTACTACGTAACGCTTATATGCTTTAGTATCTTTTGTTTATTCTGTAGGGTTTCAGGAACCCATCAAAACCTGTTTTCCTTAATAAAAAACATGTAAAATTTTAATAAAAAAATAAAGAAATATTATGCTTTGGTTACTCCTATTTTTAAGTAAAATGGACCATCCATGTATACTACTTTTAATATCTACCAAAAAATAATTGTGTCCTAAAGCACGAAGCAAATACGGTTTAGATTACCAATCATAAAAAAACAAGGACTTGATATTGTATGCCCATCACTAGTATTTTTATAAAAATATGGTCAACTTAAGGATAGAATATTTTTCAACAAGATATATTTTTTAAATAATAGATGTTCCATGAAAACTATGACGTTTTGTTTAAGTTTGAGTTTAAAAGGTTATTAAAAAAATAGTAATCATTTTTTCTATCTAGTATATTTTATAGTTATCTATGTGTGAAGAATTTACTCTTTTACGCAACTTCTTATCGACCTTAATTTTTTTTAAAAATAATAATTTAAATTCTTCACTTTAATTTGTAAAAAAAAATTCAATTGAATTTTAATTAAAAATATTATATTTATAAAGTGAATTGAGAATTCTACATTTCATTAACCATATCATGATAAATTTTAAAACATAAACATTGCTTTTAGGTAGTCAAAGTTTAAAAAATTATATTTGTGTTAGTTATTTCCTCTATAAAAATATGACTTCTAAATTTTTAACGACAATATTTAAAGATAACTAAGAAGAGTGCAATGAACCTTGATGACGTCACGAGAAAATAATTCAAACTATATTCTCCTTGAAGATGTTTGACTTAGATGTTATTTTCAAATATTTTAACATTATCTAAAATGATTGAAGGTTTGTCCTTAAATATAACAACCAAGTACACAAAATAACATAATCATAGGCTATTTGAAATCAAAATGGCTAATATAGAGGGAATGGTGAGATTAACTTTAAATTTGAATTTAAAATTTTAAGGTTCGGATCTATGGTTACTAAAGTAACCTAGGTCAAGTCAACACCTTGACAAACAGTGAAACTAGTGATCAATACTTTAAATATTTTGAGATAAGTGATTATAAGACAAAGATATAGGGATATCTTAAGTTATATTCCTATGATAAATATCGATTTAGTTCACTTATCATCATATCTAAGACACTAATAAAAGTAGACCCAAAACATAAGAAAAAAAGGGTATGGGTATGTAATTTTCATCAGTATTTTTTCCCTACACTTCGATGTGCATGCAAACTACTAGATGGATGCATGCACAATCAAAATAAGAAATCAACATATATTTAAATATTTTTCTAAAATCAAAGGATATGGATCTAAATATAAAGTAATAGATCATTCTTAAATTACAATAAATGCTTCATACAAAATTTCAAAATAGTAAAATATGAAATTCGTATCTTTTTACCAGTATTTAAATTTAAAAATAAATATAATTCCAAATTTCTTAAGGGAACTATCATTGAAAATAGTGAAAATAGGACATGGTTTGAAGATCTCACTTTCTTGTTGAAAAATATAAAAGCTTTGGCTATATGGGTAAAACTTTGACCATATAGATTAATGTAGAAGAGCTCTACTTCGATATATAATAGCATATAATATATATATATCATGATAAAATTATTTGGTTGTATAGAAATGCACTTTTCTTACACAAGATAATGAATCTCAATCTAGTACCAAAATATGATCATATCTATCATAATTGCAACACTTGCAATGAGAATCTTGAATTAAGTTTAGTGATCTAATAAATCTCTCCTCCTATTCATTATGTATAAATGAATGGAGGAAAGGTAAAAATGATCATAATCACATGCACAAAATAACAAACATGTAATGTTATTAGAGATAAGATCATATATGACATGGTAGTGCACTTGAGTGGACAACAAGAGATAACATCATGCATGCATTATATGCTTGTAAAACAATATACATGAGATAATCATGTAAGAAAATAAGTTCAAAAGAAGGATATGGACCTAATAATAATGAAACGTGATCAATAATATCTATAAATATGAATAAATATGAACCATGTCAGTAGAGTAATAACATATCTACACCTAAATAATGTTAATTTAATAATATGTAATGTAATTTTTTAGTAGTGTGGAATTTTCACACCATATATTTAGAGCTTTGAATTCTACTACGCATTCTAGTGGTTATAGGAACATCTCAAGGTACAAGTCAAATTAGTATGATAATGCATCGACTAAAGCCCACCCATATATATTGTCAAGAGGTGCCTCAAGGTATGATCAAGTGTAATCATATTAAAGAGCCAACACCACCAACCCATGTGTAATGAGGTGACCAACATTTATCCCAAAATTTTAATGTCAACTAATTTTTATTTAATAATGGTGAACAAAGTGATACATATGAGATATTTTCCAGACCAAGTCAAAGTGTGATATTGCTATCAGGTTTCAACTGTGTAATTTTGGAGTCAAATTCATTGACCCATGGTTCATGAGTATGTGGTTCACAAGAACCCATATTTCATGAGAATGAATGGAACACTTGCACTCATTGCATCTAGGTGAATGAAGTTTCACCATAGACCCAAGTTCAAATCCTAACAAATAGAATAACACTTACAATGGTGTGGTGATGCATACACACTTGTATGTAGAGGTCACAATTTCCCCAATGAAATTGCATTTGTAGCTTATAAATTTCGAACTATTTGTACAACTGGAATGTGCATTTTAAATATTTAAATATAGTGAAATTCATTGTATGGAAATTTATGAATGGATGGGCTGAAAAACTTGGCAAACTTGGCATTACATGGTTGGATGAACAGCCTCCCTCGTCTATTCTGTTTGTGGTATTTGGAAACGCAGGCTTTTTGTCGAGGAAGCAAATTACAGATCTGGCGATTGGGATTTGAAGCCACGGTACAAATCTCGGGAGTCTTCTTCTTCTCTGAAAACTGAACTCTCTCAGTTTTTACCGGGAGGGCTTTGAGATTCGAACCTGGAACCAAGCGTTGGTGCTTCTTAATTGGGTTCCTCAAATACGAATTCCTTTCTGATTGCGGGTGGAATTCCCGCACGGTGTATGCCGACTAGGGGATGAAAACTGCAGAACGGAGCTAATTGTGTTGCACTGCAACGGGACTTGACATCATTGTAAAGAACTCCTCGAAGCTGACCTGGCCATCCCCGTCAGCATCCACGCCTCGAATCATGTGATGACACTCGTCCAAACTGGAAGTCTCTCCGAGCCTCATTAAAACTCTGTGGAGTTCATCGGCAGAGATGGATCCATTGCCGTCCATGTCGAACATGTTGAAGGCATCTTTAAGATCCCGCAGGCTTGCAGCGCTGTCTACGCCACGTGTATTGAGCGCAACAAATTCTGACAAGTCCAGGTAACCATCTCCGTCCGAGTCAGCCTCCGCCATCATCATCTGCACCTCATTCTGCGTCGCATCGTGCCCCAGCGACCGGATGACGTGGCCGAGCTCCGACGGAGATATTTTGCCGTCACCGTCGGCGTCAAATTTATTGAACACATTCTGAAGCTCTTCTCCGCTCGGCAAGGGGCAAGCAATCTCCCCGCTCGAATTTTGCCGTTCTTTACGCCCCAACATTTTCCTAGGCGGCGAAGATTTTCCCTGCCGAGATTTGGGGGAGAAAATGTCGATGCCCTGGGATAGCCGTCGCGGAGATTCGATCGCTGATTTTTTGCGGTTGGAAAACCCGGGGAATCCCATTATGATCGATCCAGAGAACAACAAACTAATGCTTTGAATTTTGTCTCGCAAGGAAAAGGAATTCCAGACTGAAAATTTCTGAAACTAGGGTTTGCAGGAAAGAAACTGAATAATAAAGAGCTCGAATTCTTTGGTTTATCCGACACAGAAAGATGTATGTGATTAGTGAATGGGTGGAAGATGTAGTGGAACATAAGAGCAGGTGATGTGAAGCTTTACAGAGATCGCGTTGCGGATAAGCGCGTGAAGTTGTGATAAGGATGAATCTGATCACGCTTTGCACCGTCCAATCGTGAAATCTAGAAAGCGGAAGAGGTATGTAATACAAGCGTCTCTTTTCTGTTGTTATGCAATTGAATACGTAGAAGAAGTTGGCAGGTGTGTCAAGTTAACGCCAAAGTTAGGTTCGGTTTGCTGACTTGACAAGTTTGGAGATTCCCAACTTCTTGGAAGTTTCGGAGTTGGTATTTGTTAAGTAGGGAGGTGACCGTGAAGCACCACGTTGAATGAGACGTGGAGTCTACCCAACACATGCCAAAAGAATTGGGGGAGTCGTTGAACTTGTAACAAGTATCTTCAACCTTTTTCAACTAAAAAATGGTTTCAGTTTTATATGACGTAGGAGAACTAGTGGCTATCCATAATAATAATAATAGATACTATCAATAATATGGAGCAACATGTGCGAGCATCGACGAATGCGCAGGCAACCGGTCAGCTATCCACGCAGGCGAATGTGGAGACATGCAAATAGGTTTCTTCTGACTACGCGAGTGTCTCCTTTCCTAAAACCAATGTCTCGAAACTCTCTGGTTCGGAATCCTCATAGCAAGGTGCAGTTAGGGTTAAGTGGGCTGATATTCCGTTTGATGAGGATGATTTGGCCAAATCAAAAAATACAGGGCATATTCCTCAGTGGGTTCTTAAGAATGGTAAGTGGAGGGACTACATTGTTAACAATCAGCCTGCTTCAATGTATTTCTGTCGCTTCCAACATCCGGCTTCCTCCCTTTTGCAGCGGTCGGTAAGGATATCTAGGGCAACAATTTTCCAAGGCATTCTGGGTCCGCCGCCTGGTAAATACCAGTATCATAACAAGGCCTTATTTCGGCGTCGCCCCAAATTAAGTAGGTCTTTTACTCCTCTCCCGCCCTTTGATATTTGTGAGGGTACCCCTCCAGAATCACCTGTTTTCTCTCTAAACCCTCCTTTTCGCATAAAACCTAAAATTTTTGATCCTCCTTCCTTTGTTTCATCTTTCGTTTCCTGGCTGAACTCTTCACCGATCCTTACTCCAACATTTTTGTCTTTTCCTAACAATGTCCTTATCTCTCATTATCCTCGAATTCCCTTCAAACCAAAGCATATATCTCCTGAACGGTCTCCAATTCTTTCTGAGAAGCCCTCGCATGCTCATGGTATGGAACTTGACAGACGCCAATCTTTTGCTGAAGCACGCTCGCAACTGTTGAGATTGAAGAATGTCAATCAACCAAGAAACACCTGCATGCAAAGCTGCTACGAGAATGAAGAAGACAGAAAGAGAGAAAGAGCTAAGGCGGCCGATAGGCCAGAGACTGCAAATGCATGTTGACAGAAATGATTTCTATA
>MU226799.1:6281873-6292211 GCA_018584345.1 Thuja plicata | reverse complement strand
TCTTTTATTAATAAGATTACTCTGCAAGCTTGAAGAAGTGATATATTTTGGCAAATGAAGAGTAGAAAGACGATGATATTCCTGAGATCATGGATGGACACAATGTTGTAGATAGAATGGAAGACATATTTCTAGACTAGCCCTAGATCCTTCGACAATTGGGCGTAGGATCCAGACCCAGCATAAAAAGATGTCTTCCTTTTTGTTGTGGAATTATCCCTTCTTTGGCCTGCACTCATTCCTCTTCTCAAAAGAGGTTATCTAGAAACTTTGGATACTGTTTCTCATCCATGCACAAAATGTTCTAGTGATCGTATAAAATTACTTTAGGCCTCCAGTATTGATGAGATGTACAAGTGTAAAATGTTTTTGCGGGACTGGGATAAATTTGTGCAAAGTACATAAATGCAAGGCAGTGATTATTCTCAATGATCAACAGGTAGCTAGGATAGTAGCTAGGACTAAAGATAACACAGCTCAAGAGACCATCATAGGTTGTCTCTTTCTTCGGTCTATATTATTGACATAATGTTTTACATTGCATTAGCTCATCAAATCCAGGGATTTGAAAGAATTTAATATAATATTTTCATGACAACGTATATTATTTAAGTTGACGTTGCACGAATTTATCTACTTCGCGCACTTGTATACTATTAAGATGGCGATAAAGAAGCATCTCCTACCATGGTCATGCTTCTTTATCGCCGTCCTCATAGTCTACAAGTGCGCAAAATAGATAAATTTGTGCAATGTCAACTTAAATAATATACGTTGTCATGAAAATATTCTATTAAATTCTTTCAAATCCCCGGATTTGATGAGCTAATGAAAGGTAAAACATTGTGTCAATAATATAGACCGAAGAAAGAGAGAACCTATGATGGTCTCTTGAGCTGTTTTATCTTTAATGTGCATATCCGTCAGTTTTTTGACATTTCATAATGAATTTTTGACAACAGTGCTATACCTTCGACAGATAAAATGTCAAAGAATCATAATTTACGACAATTCTTCCGACAGTAATGCTATACGTTCAACAAGGAAACCTGTCGAAGAAATGTTGCATGACTATCTCTATTCTGACAGTTACAATGTCGCAAATAGAAAATTTTTGACAGAAACTTTGACAGTAATGCTATATATCCGACAGTTATATCTGTCAGATTTAGGTGGAAATTGTCAGTATGCCAACAGTTATAATGTCAAAAAGTATATGTTTTCGACAGTTATTTCTGACAGATATTGTATATTTCCGATAGGTCGTGGTGTCGGAATGTTGATGGATGAACCGTAGGAAATGTCATAATGAAGTTGTTGTCATGTGCAAGTTTTCGACATGATCTGGTGTCGGTTAACCGACGGATGTGTCTTGTGTCGCAATTTCCTACACAAAAATGGCGACAGACACATGTGTCGAAATACCGACAAATAAGCATTGGAAATTCGACAAATAGTCGTCAGAATTTGACCTCAAATGTACTAGTGTAGTTTTTTCCCTTCTTGACCTCCTTGAGAAAGATCCCTCCTTCACTACACGACCCTCTAATGCTCCCCCACAAATCACCTCTTCGGCTACTCAATCCATCCCCGACCTTAATTTAAATCTTGGCTCGGGTGGTGATACTGCTCCATGTTTTATGGAGGGCTAATGGTTTTACTCTTTTACAGGGTTTCTGTTGTATAGTTCTTTTTTTCTTCTGCAAGTTTGCTACCACGATGGACTCTCGATAGGAAGCAGTTTTTTTTGGTCTTCCACATTGCGGGATATAATTTTGATCCTTTTTTATCATGATGTTATTAAATTGTATATTTCTAAAAATGGAATCAGTTGTATTGTGCATAAGGGCTTATGTAATGCCTAAGGGCTTATGTAAAATTGGATTAGTTGTATTTTTCCTAAGGGCTTATGTAATGCCTAAGTGCTTATGTAATAGTTAGGCTTAGGTCTTCGTAGAGGGGTTCTCATCTTTCTAATTGTAACTAGCTTTGGCTAGCAGGGGTATGTGTAGCATCATAATTTTCATACTTATGTATATGAGCAATGATCATAGTTTTTCTTTCTGGTTCTTTTCTCCAGGAGCTCTTTGAACCAGTTTACAATAATATTAATAAATCAAGTGGCTCAGCCACCTTTAAAATTTAAAAATAAAATAAAATAAAATAATAATAATAATAAATACCATCTCTTCGTAACTTTAAACTCTTCCTATATAAATGCTCAATGATCCTCACTTAACTTCAAACTATTCCTATGTAAGCTCTAAAAGCTCTTCATTGTGGCACTAGCTATGGGGCAAGAAATTTGCACCTGCCCCATTAGCCATTCGCAGTAAGCAACTCCGTACACGTCCAATTTGAACCAGTAGTGTACTCTTTGCTTAGACAAATCTTGTATAAATTTATAATACTTTTTTTTATGTAAAAGTATTTTTTATTTTAAATGAATTTATTTAAATTATTTAAAACTTTTTCTTTATTTATTTTTTCTGTCTCCTTTTTTTTGCCTAAAATTCTTCTTATGCAAGAAATGTGTTAAAATTTTCATTTAAATATACCATTTAAGGACTACTAAAAAATAAGCATCAAAGTTTTTTATCAATGGGGCCACCAGCTCTCCAAATTGCTCCTTAAAATGTTGAGTAGTGGCTGCTAGCTAAAATAAGCATAGCAGTTGCATGGAGACTTGCCCTAAGTGTTCCATTCATTTTCATGAGAGATGGGTTCATGTGAACCACTACTCATGAAACGTGGGTCAATGAGTTTGACTCAAAAAAATACACAGTTGGATCCTGATAGCAATATCACAATATTCCAAGTACTAGAACAAACACACAAATAAAGTATACATTTGTTTCTAAGAAAATTAGATTCCTAACATGTCTTTTGGTGTGTTGATTGCACATTTGTTTTCTCTTTGCTTCTAATTTTTGAAGTATTTTTTGGGTTCGATATGCAAGTTGCTTATTTTTTTCTGTTTCAAAATTTGCATATATTTTTTGCAGTTGGATTTAGAATTATTTCTCGTTTGCTTCAAACATCTTTTATCAAAATTGTTGTATCTACACAATTTTTAACACTATAAATATATATCTATAAGACCTGCAAAAATGTCTTATAAATATATTTGACCTAAATAGCATGTAACATTTTAATAAAAATATAAAGAAATATTATGCTTTGGTTACTCCTAATTAAGGAAAATGGACCGTCCATGTATACTTCTTTTAATATCTACCAAAAAATAGTTGTGTCCTAAAGCACGAAGCAAATACTCTTTAGATTACCAATCATAAAAAGCAAGGACTTGATGTTGTATGCCCATCACTAGTATTTTTATAAAAATGTGGTCAACTTAAGGAGATAATATTTTTCAACAAGGTGTATTTTTAACTAATAAAAAAACATACAAAAGTTAATGTTCCATGAAAACTATGATGTTTTGTTTAAGTGTGAGTTTAAAAGGTTATTAAAACAATAGTTATCATTTTTTCTATCCACTATATTTTATAGTTATCTACGTGTACAGAATTTACTCTTTTATGCAACTTCTTATCAACCTCAATTTTTTTTAAGTAATTTAAATTCTTCACTAAAATTTGTAAAAAAATTATCTAGTTAACTTTTAATTTTTTAAAATATTATATTTATAAAGTGAATTGTCTACATTTCATTAACCACATCATTATAAATTTTAAAACATAAACATTGTTTTAAGGTAGTCCAGGTTTAAAAAATTATATTTGTGTTAGTTGTTTCCTCTATAAAAATATGACTTCTAAATTTTTAACAACAATATTTAAAGATAACTAAAAAGAGTCCAATGGACCTTGATGATGTCACAAGAAAATAATTCAAACTATATTCTCCTTGAAGATGTTTCACTTAGATGTTATTTTCAGGTATTTTAACATTATTTAAAATGATTGAAGGTTTGTCCTTAAATATAACAACCAGGTACACAACATAACATAATCATATCCTATTTCAAATCAAAATGGCTAATACGGAGGGCATGGTGAGATTAATTTTGAACTTGAATTTTTAATTTTAAGGCTCAGATCTATGGTTACTAAAGTAACCTAGGTAAAATCAACACCTTTACAAATAGTGAAACTAGTGATCAATACTTTAAATATTTTGAGATAAGTGATTATAAGATGAAGATATAGGGATATCTTAAGTTATATTCCTATGATAAACATTAATTTAGTACACTTATCATCCTGTCTAAGATACTAATAAAAGTAGAACCAAAACATATGGAAAAAGGGTATGGGTATGTAATTTTCATCAATATTTTTCCCTATACTTCGATGTGCATGCAAACTACTAGATGAATGCATGCACAAGTAAAATAAGAAATATATATATATATATATAATCTAAGAATATGGATCTAAATATAAAGTAATAGATCATTCTTAAATTACAATAAATGTTTCATACAAAATTCCAAAATAGTAAAAATATGAAATTAGTAGCTTTTTACCAGCATTTAAATTTAAAAATAAATATAATTCCAAATTTCTTAAGGGAACTATTATTGAAAATAGTGAAAATAGGACATGGTTTGAAGATCTCACTTTCTGTGGAAAAATATAAAAGCTTTGGCTATATGGGTAAAACTTTGACCATATAGATTAATGTTGAAGACCTCTACTTGGATATATATAATAGCATATAATATGGATATCATGATAAAAGTATTCGGTTGTATAGAAATGCATTTTTCCTACACAAGATAATGAATCTTAATCTAGGACCAAAATATGATCATATCTATCATAATTGCAACACTTGCAATTAGACTCTTGAATTAAGTTTAGTGATCTAATTCATTATGTATAAATGATGTAGGGAAAGGTAAAAATGATCATAATCACATGCACAAAATAAAAAACCTGTAATATTATTAGAGATAAGATCATATATGACATGGTAGTGCACTTGAGTGGTCAACAAGAGATAACATCATGCATGCATTATATGCTTGTAAAACAATATACATGAGACAATCATGTAAGAAAAAATTTATATAAATATGAACCATGTAAGTAGAGTAATAACATATCTACACCTTTAAATAATGTTAATTTAATAATATGTAATGTAATTTTTTAATGGTGTGGAGTTTTCACACCATATATGTAGAGCATTCTAGTGGTCATAGGAACATCTCAAGGTACAATTTAAATTAGTATGATAACGCGTCGAGTAAATCTCACCCATATATATTGTAAAGAGGTGACGGTATGATCAAGTGTAATCATATTAAAGAACCAACACCAACCCATGTTTAATGAGGTGACCAACATTTATCCCAAAAATTTAATGTCAACTAATTTGTATTTAATAATGGTGAACAAAGTGATAAGAATGAGATATTTTCCACAAGTAAAAGTGTGATATTGCTATCAGGTTTCAACTGTGTAGTTTTTGAGTCAAATTCATTGACCCATGGTTCATGAGTATGTGGTTCACAAGAACCCATATTTCATGAGAATGAATGGAACACTTACACTCATTGCATCTAGGTGAATGAAATGTTTCACCATAGACCCAAGTTCAAATCCTAACAAATAGAATAACACTTACAGTGGTGATACATACACTTGTATGTAGGGGTCACACTTCCCCCAATGAAATTGCATTTGTACCTTATAAATTTCAACTATTTGTGCAACTAGAATGTGCATTTTAAATATTTAAATATAGTAAAATTCATTGTATGGAAATTTATGAATGGATGGGCTGAAAAACTTGGCAAACTTGGCATTACATGGTTGGATGAGTAGCCTTTCTCGTCTATTCTGTCTGTGGTATTTGGAAGCGCAAGCTTTTTTTCAAGGAAGCCAATTACATATCTGGCAATTGGGATTTGAAGCCACGGTACAAATCCAGGGAATCTTCTTCTTCTCTGAAAACTGAACTCTCTCAATTTTTACCGAGAGGGCTTTGAGATTCAAACCTGGGACCAAGAGTTGGTGCTTCTTAATTGGGTTCCTGAAATATGAATTCCTTTCTGATTGCGGGTGGAATTCTCGCACGGTGTATGCTGACTAGAGGATTTCAATCTACAATCGGTCAACAAACGCAGAATGGAACTAATTGTGTTGCACTACAACGGGACTTGACATCTGTGAATTATCTATTGCAGTCACTGATTATTATTCTCCTATCTCATAAAGATTATTTAACTGCTGGAAATAAATTTACAGCTGAATATCAAAAAATAACACAACTGCAACTTCACTAAAATATGGAAAGAAACAAGCAACACAAAGACACAATATTTTTGGACAAATTGTCCCTGAAAAAACCCTGAAAGGAAAAATAGTACTACAGATGAGAAATATATATTAATCTTCAGCAAATTAAGAAATACAAAATTCCTTAGCTTTCAGTGGCAGAACTCAGACAATCTTTTAAGGAGACCTGCTGATATTCCTCCACTGCTATATCCCAAATGCTATCACTGCACCCTTGCTAACTGTTATACACTGAATTTGTGCCTCTGATCTCAAGCTCTCTTGGTCTTGCTAATCCAATATAACAAGGGAGTCATCTCAAGGTTGTGGGACCTTATGCTAACTGAGATGAGACCTCCAGATTCTAGGCTGGTTCCTCTTGGATAATCACCTTAGCTTGCTTTTAAACAGGAAAGTAAACTTTGGAGGGAAAGGGATAGAAGGATTGCATGGAAAGGGAAAAAATGAAAACAAACTACCTACTAGGTGATGCACCGAAATTGACATGAGAGCATAACACACAGAGGATAAAGCCCTGGGTCAACTAACTTTGAATTGGAGGTAAAACACAAATCTCTTGTATAGGCATCCATAAATATTTCATAACCAGGTCATGATGAAACTAGTTAAAGGGAAAGACTTTCACAGTTAACAGCTCAAACATAAGACACGAGTTACAACCTGCAAGAAAACATACTCTTCTGCAAATAGATGCTACAAAGGGACAGAATTAAGAGGAAATAAAGTCTTTCACAGTTAACCCATCTACCATCTACAACACATACAACAAGCAGAAAAGAGACAAGGGTGACGCAACTCAATAAATTGGTTCCAGGAACTCAAACTCTGCATATTATCTCTCAAAATGAGTTACAAGTTCTCTTTTCCTCTGTTAGGAACTTAGAACAAGCTACAAAACAAGCAAGTCAAAAAAGAAGAAGAACTGGCGATAATGAGTCTTCAACTCATATTTATACAATTTCGAAGCCAACTGCATTTTTAGCGTGCAATAAATTCCTGACCAGATCTTTTAGCTTGTCTAGCCACCGCTTAGCTTTGAAAGTCATCCCTTCAGAATATCAACATAAATGCTCCTCTACCGAAGCGATCTTATCCTCTAGAAGAGTCACAAAGTCTCTGAATTACAATAACTATTCTGCAGCCCCCCCCAAAATTCATCCGCTGACCTCTTCAAAAATCTGATCCTTCATTTGTAAAATATCTAATTTCTATCGTCTGAGAGAATATCTAATCTTTATGGCACGCGAAAATCTAATCTTTTCCTTTGTTTACATTTTTAAATTCTAGGAAAATCGCAGACCTGTACATATTTCACTCAGAAAATGGCTAAAATCGGCAAACAACACCTCCTCCTTCTTTAATTGCTCACTCGCAGTCTCTCATGCTCTGTTTCTATCTTCTGTGCGAGTGAGCGACGCATGTCTCTCCTTATCCTTAATCGCAAGCTTGCGAGCTGACCTCTGGTAACACTTTCTTTTTGGCGCCTGAGCGCCAATTCCTTTTCTTCATGCATGCTCTACTCGGTCGCATACCCGTTCAGCTCCTTATTCTGTTTCTATTTTGTGAGCGAGTGGGCGATAACATCCTTTTCTAACTTGGTCGCCAACTCGCGGGTCGCTTCCCTTTTATCCTTATTGCTCGGCGACCGAGCGACAAGCTGAACAAATCCTTCGGTCGCACGGTCGCTGACTCTAAAATTTTACCCTACCCCCTGCTACGAGTGTGCGATGACATCTTCTCCTTCCCCAATCGCTCACTCGCAAGCTGCTTTACCTTGATCGTCATTGCTTGGCGAGTGAGCGACGAGCCCTATTTTTGCTCATCGCGTACTCGCAAGCTCCCTTTCCTTTATCCGAACTGCTCGGCGACTGCGCGATGGCCACTTCTTTCCTCGGTCACACACTCGCAAGTTGCTCACCCTTTATCTTCATTGGTCGGCGAGTGTGCGATGCCCTTCTGCTCTGAACTCATTGCCAACTCGCGGGCCTGCAAACTTCACTTTATGACTATTTGCAAGTGCGCGACGTTTGTTTACTTTACTCATCGCCGACTCGCAGCTTTGAAACCTGACAAGGAACAGACATCGCGACTGCGTGATACACCTTCTGCGCTGCACCCGCTCAGTCGCGCAGCTTTGAACGACTTGACATATATGGCTCGCGATTGCGCGATGACCCCTTCTTTGCAACTTGTCGCGCAGTAAAAGGACATAACATAAAACTGATAGCGACTGAGCGATGAGTGGAGACATGACCTTAAAAGGGCGGTCAAAACAGGATTTGAATGAGGAAAACCCAGGAAAGAGCAGAAAGCAAGAAATTCGGAGAATGAGCATGAATGTGAGGGCAAAAGTAGGCCAAATTGCATAGGATGGAAAATTTGGGCAACATTTTGGCAACTTCTGTGGGATGTCAGCCTGCTAGACATGAAGACCAGTGGCCTTGACATATCCATTGGGCATGGAGTCATTTCAGAACACAAAAACTTGACAAGGCAAAACTGTGCACGTGCACTCTGGGAAAACAAGGAAACTACACTAGAAAATAGGGAAAGGAAAAATAAGGAAATGCTGCAAGAAAAATGAAGACCTACAGAGGGGATTAACCTCAAAGAAAGGCTTCAAGTGGAAACCATTCACTGAGATTGGAAGGGCATCTCCGCCAAGAGTTGAAAGCTGGAAAGCATTAGATCCTCTGCACTTTGTTATAACAAATGGTCCACCCCAAAAGGAATCGAAGTTTGTGTGCCTGCCAGGCCTGGACCTACACTCATCCCACTTGAGAACTACATCTCCAACCTTGAAGTTCTTTCCCCTGGTTCTTTTGTCAAAGCTCCTCTTAGTTTGATTCTGATGGAATTCCATATCTTTCATACATTTGTCTCTGATTTCTTCCAATTCCATCAATTGAGCATACCTGATCTGTAGGGGATCCTTTTCTTCAAACAGGGCATACTGAGTGGCTAAGTCCAGAGCTGGTAATTCTGTTGAAATGGAAAGTTCAGCCTCTCTACCATACACCAACATGTATGGAGAATTACCAATGATCTTTTTTGGGGTAATTCTGTCTAACCACAAGGCAGACTTAAGTTTTGTATGCCAATCCCTTTGATTGTCCTGAAGAGTCTTCTTAATTATTCTGATCAGGTTCTTGTTTGTGGATTCTGCCAAACCATTACCCTGAGGATAATAATTTGAGCTGGTATTTAGATAAATGCCATTCTTAACCACCCAATCTGAGACTTTAAGGCCTGTAAATGCCAGTGCATTATCTGAAATAATTGAATCAAGAGTGCCAAATCTATGAATTAAATCATCATAAAAGTTTAGGACAACACTCTCATTGGCCTCTTTTAAGGCCACCGCTTCTGTCCATCTAGTGAAATAATCTGTTGCAGTGATTACCCACTTGTCTCCTGCACTAGATGGAGGGTTGATCATACTTATGAAATCTATGCCCCACTTCATGAAAGGTTGATCAACTTTGATTGGTTGAAGGGGCAGAGCAGCGAACCTTTCTTTTCCTGCAAATAAGGCACACTTGATGCACTTTCTAACATAATCATGACTATCCTTAAAGATAGATGGCCAATAGTACCCGGCCCTCATAATTTTATAAGCAGTAGTCCTAGGAGAAAAATGACCACCAGCTGGCCCATCATGGAATTCAAACAGGACATCTGGTACCTTTTCTGAATCTATGCATCTCAAAAGAACACCATTGTGATCTTTTCTAAAAAGGACATTATCAATCAACACAAAAGGGATAGATTGTAACCTGTAATATCTTCTTTTTGTTGAGTCTGGCGCTATAGGGCATTGGCCTGTCTTTAAATAATGGATCATATTAGGAAACCAACTTGTTGCCTTGGCTTGATTTTCTATAGAATGCATCACCAGAGATACATCCCGTGGCTCTGTTTTCTTTGCATTCTCATCCTCTGCCAAATGTTCGCAAAGACCTCTGCCTCTAACCAGCTTGGTAGTTTGAATATCTACATCATATTCCATCACCTTGGTGATCCAACCAGCTCTTTTCTCATTTAGATCCTTGGAAAGAAAAAACTC
>MU226799.1:6207526-6229046 GCA_018584345.1 Thuja plicata | reverse complement strand
TGTTTAATGACAATATGCATCCGAATGTGAAAGTTTTTCTCAAAATGTAAACTTCAATGTCCGTTTAGGCAAAAAAGTGTAACCCACTATTGTGGTATCACCCAATTGATGATAGAGAGCATGACATTCATTATGTAGAACACTGCTTCAAGATGTTTTTTGCAAATTTGAAAGAAAGAGGTATAAAAATTAATAAACATTATATTTAGTCAGATGGATGTGCTACACAATTCAAATCATCCAGACCATTTTATGCACTATGTAGATATCATTGTAATGAAAACATACCACATGTCCAGAGTTTCTTTGAGAGTGGACATGGAAAAGGTGAACATGATGGTGCCAGAGCTTGCATCAAACATGCTATACGAAAGTATCAAATGAATTATAAGGGAGTTCATATAAAAAATGCACATGATGTTGTTGAATGGTGCAAGACACATTTCATGCCAAATGAGAATGACACATCATCAGGAATGACTCAAGAGGTACCACATACAGAAAATTTTGGGAGATAAAAGGTATGCACGCATTTTTTAATTATTCAAGAATTTAAATTTTTTATGTACATTCTTTATTCAAATTATATTTATAGAACCATGTAATATATATAACATATGAATTTGTTCAGGTGTGGATAGAAAAATTATGCATGGTTGCAAGCAAATAGAAAGGACACGATCTTTGCATTCAGTTATGAGTATAAATTATCGCAATTGGACGTTGAACACTAGGGACTACTCGTGCTTTTGTTGTCACTGCATTGCTGACAATTATGAGGAATGCATCAATCAAGACTGTGGATATGTTATAATGAGTATGTTCTTTTATAAGTTCTATTATTCACCGCTTTAATTTTTTGTTTGTTTCTCTGATTGAAGAGTCATTATACAAAATTGTATGAGATTGGATAAGACTGATATAATTTTAAATATTTTTATGCTCAAAATAATCCAATGTAAATTATACTATGCAAATCCTTTTTATATAACTGGCTAAAATATAGCTAATTTTTAAACCGACTTTTAAAAAAACAAAGAATAAAATGCTCAACATTAACCTATTATCCTCTTTGTCTACCAAACAAGTCAGCATATTTACGAGTCTTTACTAGATGAATAGGTATAATAAATGTATGTTTCTCTATTTTCTATTCCACAATAAAATCACCAACTACTCTATCTAGCAATAGCTACACAATAGTCATATAAAATTTGCTTCTACTAAATCAAAAAATTGCATGAGAAGAATAATTCCATCATATGAAATAATATATTAAATAACATGAAATGTCTAGTGGACATATTGTAAAATTAACATATCTAAGTGTTCATACTTGACAAACCAGTTTTGCAAGAATTGAAGTAGTTCTTGATACTGATGAAACCTCAAAAAATATTATAAAATTGTTTAGTTCCTAATTACCAAACAATATCCAAAAAATTTAGTTTGATTAATTATATATAGTTTGATTAATAACATAAACATTACAAATTTAGTTTGATTAATTATATATATATTTAGTTAATACGCAATTTAATTTTAATAATGTTGACTTTCTCTAAACTAATTTAATCTTAAAAATATTTAGTATTTACCCTTCCAAAAGTAATTTAATTGATGCACAGTACTGTTGTGGTTGGACATGATATGATTGTGAGAGTTGCATGACAGACTATGACCATGGGCATGATATAGTGGATGGTCTCCATAGGGAATTTGTCGGCTACATAGCCAGTGCCAATTTGACAACAAACAACTCACCTACTTTACATACTGCAATTATTGGGTAAGCCTGCACATACCATCCTATTATCGCAAATGTTTTTCTATTTAATTGTGATGGATGATTTGGGTGTGTGAATTTATTTGATAGTGGTCATTCCAATGAATAATCATTGCATCTACGATTGTAAATTTGGCATTTAGTGCCTAATTGTTTATGTGTATTGAAGGTTGAGCTCAAGGATAAATATGCAAAGTTGTTTGAAGTGAGAGATCAAAAGACTAGATTTGTGTTTGGGTGCAGGGGGCAATTTTTTGTACACTGCTATGATCTTTGATGCTCATGCCATGGTTTAACATTCCTATTTTGGCACTGCAAGTATGCAGGAAATTAATGAAGTTTGTAGATCTCTCACTTTCCCTAGGTTCAACAAGTTTTTTTCCTGAAATTTTCCCAAGGGAGACAGCTTGTTGGCAGTGGAGAGAGAAGAGATGGAAAATGGAGAAGAAGCGATGAAGAAAGAAATTTAAATTCTAGAAGATGTGAGATGGAGAGGTCCTATCACTTTATGCCAAATTCATATGGGAAACCACCGATTATATGTCTTGAGCAGAAGCTTACTTTAATGTGTTAGAGCAAAGTTTTCTTGATGGGCAAAAATTATAAAAAAATGTCAGACAACCGCCTAGAAAATAAACTCCATAGTGATCTCAAAGATGGCGCACTACCATTGGATGATGCAAATTGACTCTAAAGTTTGGATCTGTGCCTTTATGGATCACTTACATGTAGCCTGACAACGTGATATGAGTAACTTTGGAGAGAAACTTTTAGTGACTAGTATAGTAGCTTCCATCTCACCAGCCTCTTTCTTCTCTTTAAAGAATTCATGTCTACGGCCATATAATCGATATCCAATGTGGAGTTGAGAAGATTTTTCATTTAATCTTATTTTTCCTATGCACAATCATACATTTCCTACTGGATCCCTCAATCACCAACTAAACTACAAATAACCACAATGGTCTACCCATCATTTTCTCTATCAGCATGATTTGGAATTAGACAATGTTGTAACTACCAAGTTGGCAAAGCATATCAATGGTAGTCATTTAATCTTTATCTTTTACAGTGATTGCAAGACGAAGAGATTCATTGGGAGGCCAAATATTACTAGAAGATTGAAAAGTGAGTAAAGTTACTACAAAGGGATTGGTTTTTGTTCAAGTCAGAAAATTCTTCTTTCGTAGGGCTTCATAATATATTTCCTACAAAGTGTATCCATTTTTTTTTCATTGGCATCGTTAGTAGTGCGCACGACCCAATTTTTCCAAAATATTGAGGTGTCATTTTCCATGGCTTCACTGATCATTTTTTTGGTAATCTGTACACAAGTGGATCATCTTGTTTCGTTTAGTTCATTCTAAAACAATTCTCGTATCATCTTTAAATGAAGGCATTTGTTCCCTGGTTCTATGTTGGATTGTTTTCATATATGGGGGTCCCCTTCTACTAATCAAAAAATGGATCTTATTTAAATTTAGTTTCTTTGATTATCAGGGCAATGACTAACTTTGTTTTTAATTTTCCTTTTTTTAACAAGTACATTCGACATTATTTAAAGAAGAAAGAAAAAAACTTTGCAATACAATCAATTACCAAAAACTTTCTTTTGAAGTGAAAAACCTCATTGCTCAAAATCTTCAATTTTCATCAACAATAATTGTACATGTTCTCCGTACTCAATACGACAAGCTCATAAGCTTTCTTGATAGCCACTACACCAAAGGTTTAGCCTCCTCTCATTTCAGTGATGATGGGTGGATATATATTCTCCAGGAAGAGTTATTAGTGACACTTCCTTTTATTTCGTAAAGTTTCATTTATGATTTCACATCAAACACCTATCGGCATATCCCTTGCACCTCCTTTGGATCCAAGTGCTAGTATATATTTAAATCTACTAAAATTCATTCATTGTATGGAATCCATACAATGAATGGATGCGGGCGGCTTAAAAATCACACACTAAGCTTTGACTGCTTAGGTGTGCAGATGTGGGCCCGTCATTGTCAGCGACCGACTCTGTTCCAAACCTAGACTCTGTTAACATCCATTATTTCAAACCGTTATCACGCTTTCTCTTTACTGTGGTAGCTTTGACCGTAGCGGTGACAATGGAAGCTTTGGATCAGGGTACAGACATCCATCAAATCTTGTCAGGTATTACAGTTGGAAACAAACCGCGATTCATGGAACTGTGGCTGCGTAGCATGACTTGTATTTGAGGATTTATGCTTTCTACTATTTACGGAAAAGGCATGATATACACAATAGTGTATGATTTTATTGTTACATAAACAAGCTTGTCATCATAATTTTGAGGCCCCGTATTTTATGTTTGGGGTATAAGGTAGAATTTTAGTCTTTTTACAATTATTTTCCATTAAAACTAATTATTTTGAAAGATTTTAATAAATTAATATGGATGTTGGTATAAAGAAATTTTTAAAAAAAAAAAAAGAAATATGTTGTGAAGGATATTAATATTTAAAATTGGATACTTGTTCATTGTTCAATTTAAATAAAATTAATGATATCTGTGTGTGTGTGTGTGTGTGTGGCACATGTATATTTTGCACCATACATTATTTTTTACATGCTAAGTATGGTCACACTACATTCTACCATAAAGTAATTTGAGTTATATGTTACAATAAATACATAATTGATGGCTTCAATATGTTAAGATTATTGGCTATCATACATAAGATGGAAAGTTATATGTTAAGAATGCATACATTATATCATAATGATGCAAAATTTCAAATTGTTATCCCTCATTTTTGTTTCTTGTCACATGTTTTCCCAAATTTTTACATTAAAAAAAATATTTAGGTGGCAAAGATGTACTTCTCATGGTACCAACATGCTCAACTCAATTCTTATAGTCTAATAGTTTTATGTGTGGCATGATATATGTATCTAGTGAGAATATTTCTGACAATATTCCAACTCTTTATTGTCATCAATCATATATTTATAACTTTTCTAAGTTGTCAATATTATTTTTATATCAATAATACAATAATATATTAAGAATGCTCACAAAAATTTAATTTCATATCTACATTGACATAAAATACCAAAGTATTAATTAACAAAATCAAAAAAATATTATCACCAATAAATCCAAGAATTGATGATTACAATTCTTGATGTGATAAATATCATGTAAAATTTAGTCCTAGTTCTAAGCATCATAATTGAAAAAGAAAAAGAAAACTAAGTTAAAACAATGTACTTTCAAGTTAGTAAAGAATTTACTTATATTATTTTTAAAATACCACAGTTAAACATATATACATACTTTTAAAATAAAGAAATGTTAAGTCAATACGTGTATTCAAATGTACATGTATGGTACATGTGAGTTTTATAAGAATTTATATTTTCATATATCTTGCCAGATCATTTTAGATCTAACAACTTATGGGGTTGACACTAAAAGATTGATTTGCTACATCAGAGATCCTTAGACAGTATATAACATAAAAATCAAAACTTCATAAAGATAAGACAAGAATGATCCACATTAGTTTTGAGCCATGATAAATAATAATTCTAACTAGGTAGAAAAAAATTGGCTACCTATAGTTCAAAGATTTTATTGTAGTAAAAATGGTTTAAGATGGATATGTTAAATTTTATGTTGTTGTAATCATAGCACAAGTTTAAGAACCCTTGTACAATAATATGCATATATGTTTCAATTTCTACCAAAAGAGAAGTCGACTTCATTATTGATTCAAAACTATAAATAATAACACTTCAAAAGGTTAATCAACTAATCATTAGGCACAAAAATATTTGTCTACATAGTTAATGTTCAATCCTTAAAATATAATAATAAATCATAGTACAAATGGATTCAATATAAAGGGAATCAAACATCATATACAGTACATTTGGAAGTATATAATTTTAAAAAGAGATAAATATTAGCAAAAAAATGAGAAAAAAATGAACAAGAAGATTTATGAATTTCATTGCAAGGTTTATATCTTATTACCATATCAAGGTAAATAAAGTAAATATGACCACCCAAATAGTTTATTATACCTACATGAGATATAAAGAACAACTTTGTGTAAAATAAGCTAAAATCTTGTTGTTCATTAGCCTTTCCCAATCCTTGATTTGAGGATAGGTGGCTTTCATGTGCAATTTAAGTTTGATCACATTTCACAACTTTTTAAGAGCATTAAAATTATGGGTTAATATGAAAAAGCTATCAACTAGTGTCTTTCAAGCTCCCATAACCAAGAAAATTGAACATCAATAACAACCATATTTACATCCAATAAGAATATTAAAAATTCTACTCTAATATATTTGGGCAAAGTGAAACATGGGAGGAATGTCACTGATATGTAAAACTAAATTATTTAAACCCTCATGCCATTTGATAGATGTACATACCCTATTCTTAAGCCTCTGTGCTAGAGTAATGTCGACCATGTATACGTAATGACCTTAAACATAGCCAAATACATGAATAATTTTTCTGCTTGTATCGGGGGATGAGATTCATGAAGCGGTGAGAGGCTATGCCTTACATGGCTCACAGGCATGGATTGGCGTCCTTTTCCTCCAAATCATCTCGATAACAAGGAGCTTGCATGGCTATATGACATCCTAAAGCTGGTAGTGGAGGGTAGAGATCTCCAACATCTTAGGTGGGAAGTGGCAACATTTATGGATGTCCTCCCAAATGACATTGTGGAGAATGCCTTCCTTCTTTTTGACAACATATCAGTGGTTCTTTCCTATGTGGAGCATGCTGGGGTTTTGGGATCTTCCCCTTCTTTCTCCCCAAGATCGCCTTCAGCCTCCTCCTCTAAGAATCCCAGGGCTCTGTAGTTTCACCATAGTTAATGTGGTTGCAGCAAGGTCAGAGGTAAGGGTAAGTTGGGTGTGCCCTCGGCTCTAAACTCATAACTTGTTAGGGTTATTCCAACTTCGATGTTGATGTTGTTTTGTTTGTATAAACTCTATATGTACTGGGTCACATGGGCCTTTTGTATAATCGTAAGGATTTACCTGTATATTTTTGTAAAATTTGTATTTCAGTCTCATGGGCAAGGATGGGGGGTTTTCTTCCCTGCTTCTTTCCCCCTTGAGCCCCACCGAAGCAATGTAAAATAATATATTATTATTAAAATATAATGGCTTTGCCATTTTTGCTAAAAAAAAATATTGTTCTACTTGTAATAAACAACCTTAAAAATTTAGAAAGACAGCTTAATAGTTACCTCCTCTCTTTTTTTTTTGCTCGGTAATAGATGGTATTTTATTAATAAATTCAATATTTACATGCATAACTTGTAAAAGACATAAAACCATATAGGGCCTATGGTCATGAAAAAAAGTTTGCCTGCTCTTCTAGAGCCTTAACAAAAATGGCAGTTACATCTTAGCAGAATATAAACCTTCTTCCAAAACCTACTCGCTAAACTGCTTGAAACATGTTATATACTTTTAAATACAGAGAGCTATACTTCGCTTTAAAATATATCTGTGATCATACAAAAAGTGTTCCACCAGTGTATTTAGATAGCTTTTCCATCTGCATCATATTTCCTCTCCCTATGCATGAGGTTTCTCCTTGCCTTCCGCGGAATTTCAACCATTTGAACTCTTTCCACCATTGCTGTGATTTCTTCATTCTTTTGGATTTCCATCTTCACTTTTTCCCATTCATCATTAATCTTCTTTTTGTAATCTGCATTTCCTTCTAATCCTACCCATCTAACAAAGGGCACTCTTCGATACTCCTTTGCTTCGTTAACATCCATGAAACATTCTGAATAATTTGACCCGACGCCTGGTTCTGCCAATTCCAAAATAGACTCAAGGCCTCCTACTAAATCCTCCGCAAAAAGAGCTTCAGCTACCCATTTCACTACTTCAATCGACTCTCCTAGTTTGATACCCCACGCAATAATCATTGATATTATTGCGGTGTTATCCCTTCACATTAGTTGAAATTCTTGGAATTTCAAACCCAGCACTCCTAAAATCGCATCCACCATCTCATCTATTTTGATCTTTATCAGCCCGAAAACTCTCTCTTTGCTAGCAGCTCCATGAAAATATTTTATCTGTCTCTTTGTCTTCACAGAGAAATTTGCATGCATTTTCGCTCCACTCTGTAGAAAACCTACAAGAAAAAACAAAATAAAAAAGCCAAACCACAAGCCAAATTCGCTCGGTGTTATGGTGAAAAATGTGTTAGTATTGCCTTTAATCGACTCTCAACCATCATTTCATTGTACACTTGTGGCTTCCATTTGTCCTATTCATCATTTTTCAACAAATGCACTAAATGTCATTGTCCTCTGCATCCGCCACGATCTCAGTTTCGCATGTGGGATTTCCTTTCATAGAGCATCTGTCAAATCAAAAATATGTTCGACGCCGCCATAATTCCCATTCTTTCCTTTAAAGCCACTACCCTCAAATATTTTTATCTGACTTTCCATCATGAAGATCAGACGACACACTCTGTCATCACCGCCAAATCATATCCATCACCTTATTGCTTTTTTATGTAAGGTTTTGCATGTCGTCAACATTATTAAGATTTATATGTCATTCACATATACACTTGCAACATTATGATATATTTTTTATTATGAAAATATTGTGCAAATAAAGTATCCAATTTATCGGGAAATTTCAAAAACTAATTCACCCACCATTTTAAAATTAACTGCCCATTTTGATAAGATATCAGTTTCAATGTTACCCTCTCGATAGGTATGTGTAATTCAAAAATCTGGAGCATATTGACAACATTCTGTATAAGCATTTGCAAGTCCCATGCCTCCATTTTGCCATTTTTAATTACATTTATGATTACAAGAGAATCCCATTTTAAATGTATTTTCCGAACTCCTAAAGTAATTCCCATCCTGATTGCTAGCAAGGCTGCATTTCCCTCTGCTTCATTGTTTGTCCCTTCCTTCAATTTTTGGGCTCCAAAGGCTAGAGTCTCTCCCATGTGATCCCTTACAATAACACCCACTCCTGAAGGCCCTAGGTTTCCCTTTGTAGCGCCATCAGAATTTACCTTAATCCATCCCTCCTCAGGGGCTAACCATCTGACTTCTTCTCGCTTTTTGCGCTTCTCCTCTCTATTAATATTCATTTGACCATTCCTGCATTTTAAGCTAGGCCATACTCTTTGTAGTTTTTGATCCATCACTGTGAACTGTGTAGAGATTGTTGTATTGGTTGCATTGACATTGACCATTTCTTCAATGACATGGTTTATTCTATTCTTGAGCCTTGTGATGTCTTCTTTCCTGTCCTGAAAGAGTCATTTGTTTCTTTCCTTCCAAATCTCCCATATAAGGATGGAGGGGCTAGTTGTCCATGCTGAGGAAAAAGTAGATTTCATAGGTGGTGTGGGCCAACATCAATTAACTTGTTCGGTAATGGCAAATTGCCTTGAAGCACTTCCCAACATTGGGATGTAAACTTACATGTTAACAACATATGGTTTGTATCCTCATCATCATTTTCACATAATAAGCATCGTGTTGGTCCCAGTATTCCAAATTTTTGTCTTCTAATTCCAGTTGGAATTTTGTCTTTGGTAGCAAGCCATGCGAAGGCCCCTTCTTTAGGTAGGAATTCTTTTCTCCACAGAAGCCTTGTGGGCCAATCTTCTCATTCATTTTCTGTTTCTAACATTTTGTATCCCAGTTTCACTAAATATTTTCCACTAGTTGCTGCACACCACTTAATTCTATCTCTTTCTATATTTATGTTCACACTGCGGATTGCAAATATCCCTTTCATCATTTCGGCCTACCGAACATTAATTCCCAAATTATTAATATCTTTCCAATCCCACACTTTGCCCAAAAGGCTTTGTTATTGTTCAATATAGGAATACAGCTGAGAACCCCATTTATTAACATAAATGTTCTTCAATTCCTGATATTCGGGGTTTTTAGCTAAGACTGGGTAACCATTCCATGAGTCTTCCCAAAAATTTGCACTTTCTCCGTTTCCAATTTGCCAAGTTATATGTTGTGTTATAATTGGACGACAACAAGAAATAAAATTCCAAACCGCAGAACCTTTTGGTGGGTTTGGTGTGGTAAAAATCCTATCATCTGCCATTGAGTCTAAATATTTTGCTTTGAGTAGCTTGACCCATAATAGATTTGGGTTTTGATACATGATTAGTTTTGCACCAAGGGCTTCATTCATTAAATTCCAATCTCTTAGCCTGGCACCCCCATTTGCTTTATTTTTTACATATTTTTTTCCATGCAATCAAAGGCCATTTATCTTCATCATTCTTTCCGTTCCATAGGAACTTCCTCATTCTTCCATTTATGAGTTGTCTAATCTTCTTAGGTATCTTAAGACACATCATTGAGAAAATGGGGATTGCACTGATTACAGACTTAAGTAGGAGAATTCTTCCAACAAAGGTAATCCATTTGCTCTTCCACCCTTCTAATTTTTTAGTGCATTTCCCAACAAGATCCTTCCATAAGTTTGCCTTAGACGCCCCTTTGAACAAAGGGATTCCAAGATATCTGCTTGGAAGTTTCCCTGCCTTGATACTAATAATTCTGCAGATTTCTCTCTATTTTCAGAGATCCACATTTAAAAAGTAGACCTCAGATTTGTGCCAATTTATGCACTGTCCTTATGCATTACTATATAAATCCAGAGTTCTCTTTATAACTCGTGCTTCCCTCATAGATGCCTCTCCCACCAAATTGGTATCATCAGGAAACTGTAGATGTGTGATGGGATCCAAACCCACAGTCATTTTAATTCATTTCCATTCTCCAAGAGTTCCTTTTCTTCTAATAAGCCACCCAAGCACTTCAGCCATAATGATAAAAAGGAAAGGAGAGATAGGATCTCCTTGGCATATTCCTTTAGTAGATTTTAAAAATCCTCTTGGGCTGCCATTGACCAACATCAAAAATATGGGTGTAGTAATGCAACTCTCCAGCCATTTGATCCATTCTTCACAAAAACCAAAACATCTTAGAACTTTGATCAAAAACTCCTGTTGATTGCATCATAAGCTTTCTTTATATCCAGTTTTATCATTATTTTCTCAAGTTTATTCTGTTGCAGGGTATGTATTATTTCATGTGAAACAATGATCCCCTCATAAATTGATCTGTCCGGGGTAAAGCCACTTTGTTCCTATGAAATTATATTTTGCAAAATGTTTTTCATTCTATTCGCCATTACCTTGGATATGATCTTGTAGATTGTGTTACAGAGGGAGATAGGTCTAAAATCTTCAAAAGACACTCGGTCTTTTTCTTTGGGATCATATTGATGAAGGTGTTGTTAAAATCTAGGAAGAGAAAACCTCTAGCTTGTGATTCTTCTACCACCTCCCAAACCTCATGACCAATCAACTCCCACAATTACTGAAAAAATATGACATAGAAGCCATCAGGCCCTGGTGCTTTCTGAGCCCCTAAGTCAAAAACTTCCTTCTTGATTTCTAAGTGTGTGCAAGGTTGCTTTAACATTTAATTATGGGCATCTGTAGCACAGGTGGGAATGATATTTTGTAAATCCAAATTTGTTCTTTGAATGTCCGGATCAGCTGTAAATAAAGTTTGAAAATATCTTACTGCTTCTTGATTGATTTCCTCTGGCTCTTGCACAACAACACCCTCTCTATTCTGGATAGAGAAAATCTTATTCTGGGACCTTCAAACTTTAACAGAGTTATGGAAGAAAAGTGTATTTTTATCTCCTTCTGTAAGCCATAACTCCCTAGAATTTTGTCTCCAGTATGTTTCTTCCCTGTTTAGCACTTCATCATAGAGTTTATTTAATCTATTTTCCTCTTCAAAATCTGCCTCATTCATACCATTGGCAATAATATTGGAATGTAGCACTTCTAAATCATTTTCTAAAGCTTGTTTTTCCACAAATATATTCTAAAAAATCTCTCTATTCCAAACCTTCATTTTTTCTTTTAAATGTTGTAGTTTTTTTGGAAAAGATAAAAGCTTTGTTACCTCTTCTTGGTGGGGTGTTATTCCACCATAGTTTCACCTGAGCCTTAAAATCTTTATGTTGAAACCGCATCGCTTCAAATTTGAAAGGGGCTCACTCTGGAACTTTATCTTCCTGAATTTTCAAATTTATGAGATAATGATTAGAACCTATTAAAGGTAGAATCTCAGCCCAGCAGGTCCAATTGGTGGCTGCCCAGTTTCCAGCCAGCAAAAAATGGTCTAGTTTCTCTGTGATGTTTCAAAAACCAAACCTTCTATTTTACCATGTGTATTGTCCATTTCTTAGCTCCAAATCAACCAGACCATTTTCTGTAACAAATGTAGAGAAATCCCTTTGACTCTGTCCTGTCCAACCCACACCGCCTTTTTTCTCTGTTGGATTTAAAATGGCATTGAAATCACCGCCTAGTAGAAATATCTCATTGTGGTTCCTATTTAAAATATTAGAAATCCCCTGCCAGAGTGTCCTCTTTTGAGTAGGACTATTCAGCCCATAGACATTCAAAGCTTGAAATCGGGTGAGAAGATGCCTTGATCTAACTTCCACCCATATCCACGACCTTTGACATTCAATAATTGATACCTCCACTATAGATTCCATCCATAGAACACAAAGTCCCCCAAAGGCACCATTTGCCTCTGAAAAACAACATCTCCATCTACTAAATTTTCTAGCAAAAACCTCTAACTCTTCACCACTTAACTTAGTTTCTTGTAAGAAGATAATGTCGAGCTTCGCTTGATCCAAATCTCATTTGATCAAACGAACCTTGGCAGGGGCATTGCAGCCCCTGACATTCCATGATAATATTTTCATGGCTCTTGGGGAGGGGCAAAGCCCATCCCCAAGGTCAGCAATTTGCATTGGTTCGCTGCACACCTTGCCAAAGTTAGCCTTGTCTTATTTGACTTTCTCCCTCTTTTTTTTTCCCCTAAAGATGGTTTTGTTTTCACTGTTTCCTTCTGGGATATTGTTCTTTTTTCCAGCACATTAGGTGTTTCTTCTGTGCCAAAAACATCTTCCTCTTCATCCTCAGGTGCCCAAGGAGAGTCTTCATCCGACTCCACAAGGTTTCCACTACTATCCTTGATTGTTTCAAAAGGTTTTTCCAGATTTCTAATAGGAGAAATCTTTATGTCCTTAAACCCATCATTGTCATTTGGATCCGCATACTCAAGAAGACCTTCCTTTGTCATTTCTCCTCCCATCATGATGCTTTTGGGTATGATAATTGGATTTTGTTCAGTATATAATTCCTCACACCTCATCCTATTAGATGCATCCACTATGTTCTCATATGCTTCCTTTCCTAGGTATTGGTCCCCATTGAAATCTGAGAATGTGGGTATTTGATCATTTTTAAATGCATTCTCTATTGTTAGCCATCCCAACATTCTTCCCTCTATATCATATCCATCACTAGGTTCCAGATTTTGTTCCTTACGAGTTTCATTTGTTCTGGGTATTTCCTCCCTATTATCCTCCTTCATAGAAATCCCCTGATCTATCAAACCAGTTTGTAGAAGTTCATGCATGTTCACTATATTTCTATGTTCATTATTCATGAGTTCATTTATCACCTCAATATTTCTTTCTCCCAGATCAGAGTTATAATTTTTCTGCCTTTCCTCCAGTTTTTCCAAAATACTATTACTAAGTTCTGTTTCACGGAAATGGTCTTTTGGAATGGTTTCAGTGCAAAGGATGATATTGTTATTTATCTTATTTGCTTCACTCTATTTCCCTCTCCTCATTCCCTCATTGACATTTAGGGTTTCTGTTTCCTTTTCCACCACCACTTTCTGTGACCATACCCCATTTTTTGAGGTGATTAATAGATTGTTAGGCAGCGGCTGTGACTTCTGCCACATGATTAGAATTTTAGGGTAGGTTGAAAAATTGCTTTCAATAAAGCATTCTTCTGCCCTAATAAAAGATCCCATGTGATTACCAAGTATTTTTAGGGTTTCAAATCCCCAATACTCATGTGGTAGGTTGGGGAGAAGGATCCAAAGAGGTATTTCTTTGATTTTTTCTTTTTCTGGATCAAAATTTTTTGCCCAGTTGTTCATGTATATTCCTTTGCCATCTATTAGATAGGGGCCATGTTTTAAAACCCAATCTTTATCTTCACGGGTCGGGGCCATTACCAGGTAGAATCCATTCGCCATAGTTTTTAAAGTGAAGGCTTTTCCCCAAGTTTTCGCGCACCATTCACTAACCTTACTTAACGATGGCCATTTCCCAGCCCACTTTAAGAAAAAAGCATGTTTTTCTAAAAAAATTATGGATTCGTTGCATACTTTATTATCTATTTGAACTGTAGTGACAAAGCTTAGGTCTACCTTTGGAAATACCTGATCATTTGTTTCTACCGTCGCGTTGGGCGCCTTCGGTCTCCAGAATTTCTGCTCAATCTTCTAGAAATCAAAGATCCTGTCATAGTGATTCTGGTCATTTGGGGAATATTTATTGCTATGTCCATTTCCAGAATGGAGTTGATTATGCATTCTGCGTGTCAGAGAAAAACTTGGAATGTTTCGAGGGCTTTGAAATTTTGTTGTCTCTTGAAACCTCCACCCTCCGAAATTTTTCTATGTATGGTAAGTTTTTCCCCATGGTTTTCCTGAATATGCCAAGCCTAGATGATTCTTAAAGGGTTTCTGGGTTTGCATCTGCATCTGTCCATGCGATCTCCCATAGCCGTTGAGCTGGGAAATTTTTAAATTTCCTCCTCCCACTCCATCTCTCCGTCGCTCCATCTCACAAACTCTCGATCTTTCCTCTCTTTTTCAGTGGCTAGGTTTTCTTTCATATTTTTAAAATAAAAAATATTTTAAAAAAAAGGGTAAAAATTGTTCATATCTAATTAAAAACAATTTTCAACTTTTTATCATGCATAAATAATGCACCAACAAAAACTTAAAGATTTGAATAAAATTTTCAGCCTATATAAGCATCAAGGCACAAAGGTATGTTAAAATGAAAAGTTAAAAATTATTTTTGAAGGCAAGTACTAATAATGTCTTGGTTGTGATAAAATATATATTAAATTTTTTGTTTTGGTAATTGTTATATTATTTACAATTACACTCATCAATAATTTGTGCAACTTAAGGGTATAATCAAAATGACTTGTACTTTAAGACTAGGTCCCAATTAAAGAATAACTACTTTTAAGCACAACATTCACAAAATGAAATTTAATATAGCTTGAATTTGGTGAGTTTAATCTTAAAGGTTGAATGTTTGGTTTGAAATAGTGTAACTTTGTACGGACAATTCTTGAATATTTATCCTCCATATATTTTTGATACATGAGAAATTGAGTAGTTATTTTTTTTTTTTTTTAGTCTATTTAATTATATTATTTATCCTTGCATCACAAGAGATAAGAGAATCATTTCACCATTGATACCATCAAGGATCTTTGCAAACATTTTTTTACATAATAAGAATACACCTTTCTATTTATATCTCAATGAAAATTTTTAAGTAAAAGGTTTTAATTTTGTTGCAAATTTAAATAAATATAAGACAATTTAATATGTAGTAAATACAAGTGATGAAATATAACATATAATGAGAAATAGAATCAACATTACTTATCTACAAAGAGAACAACAACAAATTATTATTATTAATATATAATATTTTCAAATATGTAAACATACACAATTTATGAAAGATAAAGTTCACATACTCTTGTTTAGAAGGTTTCTGAAAATCAATTAGAACTTAACTAAGTTTACAAATGTTTGGATAAAACATGAATTATAATTAAATTATAACATTTGAATCAAACAACCTAATTTTTTAATTGAAAAAAAAATCTTCTTTTCTCTCCTTTCTCTTATGGTTATGAGTCATCGTGAACATATATGAAACTAATCTTTGATTCTTCAAATAATCATGTCCATTTTTTCATCATTTCAATAGTATAAAACTTAGTAGTTTAAATATATATAATACAAATTACATTTAAATTCATTATAACAATTTTATAGTTTTATTATATAATTTAGTTACCTTGAAAACAATTGTATACTTGATATGATAAATTTTTAAAATTATCTAATGCGACATCATCAACATTTGTAATAATATATCTACATATTATATTTGACATAATAATAAATGAATATATATTCTTATAAATTTTTAATAGTAAAAAAATAATATAATACTATTTTTTGTGTAAAAATATATAATTAAAAATTTTTTAAAAAAAATATTATTTTATATTGTATTATGAAAAAAATGTTATCTTTCCACTTATTATGATATTGGTCAAATAATTTCCATTATATAGATCGTTAATATAAAGAAATAGAAAATAATATAAACAATAATTTATTTATATATTGAAAGTATCTATACATATATTATATACTTAAATAAGTATATAATTAATAAATAAAAGAGAAATTCAAATTAAAGAATGATTAGCTGACCAACATTCCAGAAATGTTTCTCGGAAGAGGCTATAATATGCAGTGAAATCATGATATCTGACAATCATTGCCCTCCCGTTATGATTTGATGGATGTCCACCAAAGCTTCCATTGTCACCGGTACGGTCGAAGCTGCCACAGTGAAGAGAAACTGCGTATGCAAACGGTTTGAAATGGATGTAGTGGGTCCTTTAACCTAAGCAATCAAAGCTTAGTGTGAATCAAAACTTAGTATGTGATGTTTAAGGCCAGCCTAATGGATGGGCTGAAAACTTTGGCAAACTTGGCATTGCATGGTTGGATGAGCAGCCTCCCTCGTCTATTCTGTTTGTGCTATTTGGAAACGCAGGCTTTTTGTCGAGGAAGCAAATTACAGATCTGGCAATTGGGATTCGAAGCCACGGTACAAATATCGGGAATCTTCTTTTTCTCTGAAAATTCGCTTGATATTTTCTCGAGTAAATTTCAATCTACAGTCCGTCAACAAACGCAGAATGGAGCTAATTGTGTTGCACTGCAACGGGACTTGACATCATTGTAAAGAACTCCTCGAAGCTGACCTGGCCATCCCCGTCAGCATCCACGCCACGAATCATGTGATGACACTCGTCCAAACTGGAAGTCTCTCCCAGCCTCATTAAAACTCTGTGGAGTTCATCGGCAGAGATGGATCCATTGCCGTCCATGTCGAACATGTTGAAGGCATCTTTAAGATCCCGCAGGCTTGCAGCGCTGTCTACGCCACGTGTATTGAGCGCAACAAATTCAGACAAGTCCACGTAACCATCTCCGTCCGAGTCAGCCCCCGCCATCATCATCTGCACCTCATCCTCCGTCGCATCGTGCCCCAGCGACCGGATGACGTGGCCCAGCTCCGACGGAGATATTTTGCCGTCACCGTCGGCATCAAATTTATTGAACACATTCTGAAGCTCTTCTCCACTCGGCAAGGGGCAAGCAATCTCCCCGCTCGAATTTTGGGGTTCTTTACGCCCCGACATTTTCTTAGGCGACGAAGATTTTCCCTGCCGAGATTTTGGGGAGAAAATGTTCATACCCTGGGATACCCGTCGCGGAGATTCGATCGTTGATTTTTTGCGGTTGGAAAACCCGGGGAATCCAGAGAACAACAAACTAATGCTTTGAATTTTGTCTCGCAAGGAAAAGGGATTCCAGACTGAAAATTTCTGAAACAAGGGTTCCAAAATAAAAATTCCTGGAAGTAGGGTTTGCAGGAAAGAAACTGTATAATAAAGAGCTCGAATTCTTTGGTTTATCCGACACAGAAAGATGTATGTGAATAGTGAATGGGTGGAAGATGTAGTGAAATTGTAGTGAAACATAAGAGCAGGTGATGTGAAGCTTTATAGAGATGGAGTTGCGGATAAGCGAGTGAAGTTGTGATAAGGATGAATCTGATCACGCTTTGCACCGTCCAATCGTGAAATCTAGAAAGCGAATAAAAGAATCGTTGGAAACAAGTGAGGAGACCAGAAACGGTGTGTAATATAAGCGTCTCTTTGCTGTTGTTTTGTAATTAAATACGTAGAGGAAGTAGAAGAAGTTGGCAGGTGTGTCAAGTTAACGCCAAAGTTAAGTTCGGTTTGCCGACTCTGACAAGTTAGGAGATTCCCAACTTATTGGAAGTTTCGGAGTTGGGATAAGTTAATTAGGGAGGTGACCGTGAAGCACACAGGATTAGGTAGTGAAGCAGCACGTTGAATGAGACGTGGAGTCCTACCCAACACATGCAAAAAGGATGGGGGGAGCCGTTGAAATTGTAACATCTATAGCTCTGAACTATCTTCAGCTTTTTCAACTACAAAATGGTTTCAGTTATATATGACGTAGGACTGGTGGCTATCTACTAATATATTTAGTGTATTATATGGTTTTTTATTTTTTTTTAAAGGTTTATGGTTTCTTTTGTATGATGTGCTAAATACATGGTTGGATAAATTTCAATGATTTTTTGTAGTATTTTTCTAGTTGCGATTTAATTGTATTGTTTTGGTTTTTGGGTAGTAACAACGTATGTTGTGAGATCTATTATGTGTGTGAGGGTCAATAAGTGGTCATTTGAAGGTGTCATCGATACTTAGTTGAAGATGCCGCAACAACCACCTCAAAAATTGGCAATACTTACACATAAACGACCCATAGTTGTGCACTATGGGTACCAATAAAGTTGCACATCTCTTCTAATTAAAGTCTACAAATTCTAACTATTGGGGGGTACAAGTGGCTAACTATTTGTCATGTGAAATGTATTAGTGGACTTTTAGTTATCATAATTTTGGTTTTTATAAAGTTAGTAATTTGGGGGGTTGGGTGAGCATGGAGTGAACAGTAATTGGAGTGTGGATAGTAATTGGTGCTCTTTCCCTAGTGCTTATATCAATAATTAAGAATACACATATTCACAAAAAAGGTGGGTGGATACAAGATCACACATCAAGAGTTTAACGAGTACATGACAGATCAAAACATTACAATAAAAAATAAGACACTAAGCAATAAGAGCAAGAGTAGTAGGAGAAGGAAAAGGGTCCCAATCACCCGACTTCCCCGATACACCAATGTGGCCTAGCTTGACATTGGGAATATCCTAACCCTCGTCTTTGTTTTTGTTTTTTTATCTTTGTCTTCAATTTGAGTTAAAGGAATCACCAAATCTACGTGAGGAAACCACTTAGAAGAATCATGAGAAAACAATCCAAGAGCACCACTAGTTGAGAAAAGTAATGCCTGCTCCACCCCCACAACAAAAATATTAAATAATAAATTATACATTCATAATAAAAATGAAAATAAAAGTAGCAGGCTTGTTGAACCTTCTCATGTTGCAATCGGATTTGAGATATTGTCTACATTAGTATGTTGCTTTTTATTGAAATTATAATTAGTATGAATGAACTAAATAATCAACTTAACAAATGATATGTTAGAATGACAATGTAATATTTGTTGAAATAGCGTTGATGACTTCACTCAATGCCTATGTGTCAATGTGGTGTTGGCCACTGCGTGTTGAAGACCTCACGCACAACAAGCAATCATGGGCGTCAATTTTGGGGAAGCACTACTTTGTTGGGGCCGTATGCGTAAATGTGGTTAACAGATGACTATTCTGGATATTTAAAGTTTTTTAGAATTTCATGTAAATACGTTGGACATATTTTGGTAAACTCGTGATTTTTTTGTTGTTTATGACTTGGTTATGATTTTCTATATAAAATTAAACAAAATTAAAAATTAACCTTATCCAAAAAAATTAAAAAAATTATTACATTTTTAAAAAATAAAATTGTTTAAGATTTTCTATATAAAATTAAATAAATAAATGAGTTAATTTATAAAAATAAACTATTAAATTTAAAAATATTAAAACAATTCAAAAAAAAAAATTCATACTCAAATTCCAATTTGAGTTTCAAAATGTGGAACTAAACAAAAGAAATAGATATTCTCGCTCATATTCTAAGTCAACCAAACAGTCCAAACTACATTTCGGATATGAAAAAAATCAGATTATCAAATCCATGATTTGACCATTTCCAACATTTGATCAAATTTGACATTTCCTAATTCTTGCAACCAAACAGGCCTTATAGTAGTGATGCATACAGTTAATAGGTGACACTTTTGAAATGCGAAATATGCATTTATGGGAAACCTCCCTTGTGTGTTCTGTTTGAAGCATTTTGTACAAATCTACAGATTCTTCTTCTTTGGAAACTGAATTTTCTCAGTTTTTATTGGAGGACTTTGAGATTCAAACTTTGGACCTGTGAAAATTCCTATTGCAGTCACTGATTATTAATCTCCTATCTCATAAAGATTATTTAACTGCTGAAAATAAATTTATAGCTGAATATCAAAAAATAACACAACTACAACTTCACTAAAAATACGGAAAGAAATAAGCAACACAATGAACACAATATTTTTGGACAATTGTCCCTGGAAAAACCCCTAAGGGAAAACCAGTACTGCAGATGAGGAATATATTAAACTTCAGCAAACTAAGAGATAAAAAATTCCTTGCCTCTCACTGGCAAAACTCCGACAATCTCCCAATTCCTCCTGCTGATATTTCTCCACTGCTATCCCCAACGCTATCACTGCGCCCTTGCTATCACTGCAAGTTTATTTGCTAACACTGCAAATGCTTCTCCAACATTCATTATTTCCAAATGACCCAATGACCCCTTTTTATACTACTCCTGTTGGAAAACCAACGGCCGAGATTGATTCTCAACGGTTGAGATTAAGACAACTCAATAACCACCAACAAACTTGGTTATGAGGTGTCACCTAAAAAGAGCCAATATTAAATGATAATTGTTTTTATCCTAACAACATTTGTTTGACAAAAACAATCATTTTCTAATTTCTGGGTCAGGACGAACAACTGTCCAAAACTACCCATAACTAATGTTGTTATTTCTGGGTAAGGACGAACAGCTGTCCAAGCTACCCATAATTAACACTCCCTCTTAGCGAGGAAGTTGTTCTGTACGACACCCATCTTATCTTTGAAGAAGATGAATTTTTCCTTCCCCAATGCCTTTGTCAGAATGTCTGCTACCTGCTCCTTTGTAGGTATGTACTGTAGCTGAACAATTCCCCTCTGTACAAAATCTCTGATGAAGTGATACCTGATATCTATATGTTTAGACCTATCATGAAACACCAGATTTTCAGACAACTTGATGCAACTCTGATTATCATACTGTATCACAGTAGTCTCAACCTTCTGACCAAACAAGGCCACTAGCAACTTCCAAAGCCATATAGCTTCACATATTGCCATGCTAGCTGCTATGTATTATGCTTCTGATGAACTCAAGGCCACATATTTTTGCTTCCTACTGAACCAAGAAACAACTCCTAATCCCAAGCCGAAACAACATCCTGAAGTACTCCTTTTGTCCGTTGTACTGCCTGCCCAATCTACGTCAGTATAGCCTATCAACTTGATACCTTCACCTCGAACATATCTAATCCCGTACTCAACTGTACCATGAAGATAACGTAGCACATGCTTAGCCGCCATCCAATGCACTCTCTTTGGCTCCACCATGAACTGACTAAGAGAGTTTACTGCAAAGGCTATATCTGGCATGGTGTTGACCAAATACATGAGCGAACCAATCAGCTGCCTGTATAAGGTGGGATCAACATCCTTTTCCTTGGATGCATCTACCTTCCTCCAATTAGTGATCATGGGTGTAGACATGGCTTTGCAATC
>MU226799.1:6174085-6184805 GCA_018584345.1 Thuja plicata | reverse complement strand
CTTCTAAATTTTTAACAACAATATTTAAAGATAACTAAAAAGAGTCCAATGGACCTTGATGATGTCACAAGAAAATAATTCAAACTATATTCTCCTTGAAGATGTTTCACTTAGATGTTATTTTCAGGTATTTTAACATTATTTAAAATGATTGAAGGTTTGTCCTTAAATATAACAACCAGGTACACAACATAACATAATCATATCCTATTTCAAATCAAAATGGCTAATACGGAGGGCATGGTGAGATTAATTTTGAACTTGAATTTTTAATTTTAAGGCTCAGATCTATGGTTACTAAAGTAACCTAGGTAAAATCAACACCTTTACAAATAGTGAAACTAGTGATCAATACTTTAAATATTTTGAGATAAGTGATTATAAGATGAAGATATAGGGATATCTTAAGTTATATTCCTATGATAAACATTAATTTAGTACACTTATCATCCTGTCTAAGATACTAATAAAAGTAGAACCAAAACATATGGAAAAAGGGTATGGGTATGTAATTTTCATCAATATTTTTCCCTATACTTCGATGTGCATGCAAACTACTAGATGAATGCATGCACAAGTAAAATAAGAAATATATATATATATATATAATCTAAGAATATGGATCTAAATATAAAGTAATAGATCATTCTTAAATTACAATAAATGTTTCATACAAAATTCCAAAATAGTAAAAATATGAAATTAGTAGCTTTTTACCAGCATTTAAATTTAAAAATAAATATAATTCCAAATTTCTTAAGGGAACTATTATTGAAAATAGTGAAAATAGGACATGGTTTGAAGATCTCACTTTCTGTGGAAAAATATAAAAGCTTTGGCTATATGGGTAAAACTTTGACCATATAGATTAATGTTGAAGACCTCTACTTGGATACATATAATAACATATAATATGGATATCATGATAAAAGTATTCGGTTGTATAGAAATGCATTTTTCCTACACAAGATAATGAATCTCAATCTAGTACCAAAATATGATAATATCTATCATAATTGCAACACTTACAATTAGACTCTTGAATTGAGTTTAGTGATCTAATTCATTATGTATAAATGATGTAGGGAAAGTTAAAAATGATCATAATCACATGCACAAAATAACAAACATGTAATATTATTAGAGATAAGATCATCTATGACATGGTAGTGCACTTGAGTGGTCAATAAGAGATAACATCATGCATGCATTATATGCTTGTAAAACAATATACATGAGACAATCATGTAAGAAAATAAGTTCAAGAGAAGGATATGGACCTAATAATAATGAAACGTGATCAATAATTTATATAAATATGAACCATGTAAGTAGAGTAATAACATATCTACACCTAAATAATGTTAATTTAATAATATGTAATGTAATTTTTTAGTGGTGTGGAGTTTTCACACCATATATGTAGAGCATTCTAATGGTCATAGGAACATCTCAAGGTATAACTTAAATTAGTATGATAACGCATCAAGTAAAGCTCACCCATATATATTGTCAAGAGGTGACGATATGATCAAGTGTAATCATATTAAAGAACCAACACCAACCCATGTTTAATGAGGTGACCAACATTTATCCCAAAATTTTAATGTCAACTAATTTGTATTTAATAATGGTGAACAAAGTGATAAGAATGAGATATTTTCCACAACATGTCAAAGTGTGATATTGCTATTAGGTTTCAACGTGTAGTTTTTGAGTCAAATTCATTGACCCATGGTTCATGAATATGTGGTTCACAAGAACCCATATTTCATGAAAACACTTACACTCATTGCATCTAGGTGAATGAAATGTTTCACCATAGACCCAAGTTCAAATCCTAACAAATAGAATAACACTTACAGTGGTGATGCATACACTTGTATGTAGGGGTCACACTTTCCCCCAATGAAATTGCAGTTGTACCTTATAAATTTCAACTGTTTGTGCAACTGGAATGTGCATTTTAAATATTTAAATATAGTGAAATTCATTGTATGGAAATTTATGAATGGATGGGCTGAAAAACTTGGCAAACTTGGCATTACATGGTTGGATGAACAGCCTCCCTCGTCTATTCTGTTTGTGGTATTTGGAAGCGCAGGCTTTTTTTTGTCGAGGAAGCAAATTACAGATCTGGCAATTGGGATTACAGCTCTGGCAATTGGGATTTGAAGCCACGGTACAAATCTGGGGAATCTTCTTCTTCTCTGAAAACTGAACTCTCTCAGTTTTTACCGGAGGGCTTTGAGATTCGAACCTGGGACCAAGCGTTGGTGCTTCTTAATTGGGTTCCTGAAATACGAATTCCTTTCTAATTGCGGGTGGAATTCTCGCACGGTGTATGCCGACTAGGGGATTTCAATCTACAGTCCGTCAACAAACGCGGAACGGAGCTAATTGTGTTGCACTGCAACGGGACTTGACATCATTGAAAAGAACTCCTCGAAGCTGACCTGGCCATCCCCGTCAGCATCCACGCCACGAATCATGTGATGGCACTCGTCCAAACTGGAAGTCTCTCCCAGCCTCATTAAAACTCTGTGGAGTTCATCGGGAGAGATGGATCCATTGCCGTCCATGTCGAACATGTTGAAAGCATCTTTAAGATCCCGCAGGCTTGCAGCGCTGTCTACGCCACGTGTATTGAGCGCAACAAATTCAGACAAGTCCACGTAACCATCTCCGTCCGAGTCAGCCTCCGCCATCATCATCTGCACCTCATTCTCCGTCGCATCGTGCCCCAGCGACCGGATAACGTGGCCGAGCTCCGACGGAGATATTTTGCCGTCACCGTCGGCATCGAATTTATTGAACACATTCTGAAATTCTTCTCCGCTCGGCAAGGGGCAAGCAATCTCCCCGCTCGAATTTTGGCGTTCTTTACGGCCCGACATTTTCTTAGGCGACGAAGATTTTCCCTGCCGAGATTTGGGGGAGAAAATGTCGATGCCCTGGGATAGCCGTCGCGGAGATTCGATCCCTGTTTTTTTGCGGTTGGAAAACCCGGGAAATCCCATTATGATCGATCCAGAGAACAACAAACTAATGCTTTGAATTTTGTCTCGTAAGGAAAAGGGAATCCAGAGAACAACAAACTAATGCTTTGAATTTTGTCTCGCAAGGAAAAGGGATTCCAGACTGAAAATTTCTGAAACTAGGGTTCCAAAATAAAAATTCCTGGAAAGAAACTGTATAATAAAGAGCTCGAATTCTTTGCTTTATCCGACACAGCAAGATCTTTGTGATTACTCAATAGCTGGAAGATGTTGTGAAATTGTAGTGCAACATAAGAGCAGGTGATCTGAAGCTTTATAGAGATCGCTTTGCGGATTAGCGCGTGAAGTTATAAGGTTGAATCTGATCGCGCTTTGCACCGTCCAACCGGTAAATCTAGAAAGCGAATAGAAGAATCGTTGGAAAAAAGTGAGGAGACCAGAAACTGTGTGTAATACGTAGAGGAATTTGCCAGGTGTGTCAAGTTAACGCCAAAGTTAGGTTCGGTTTGCCGACTCTGACAAGTTAGGAGATTCCCAACTTCTTGGAAGTTTCGGAGTTGGGATTTGTTAAGTAGGGAGGTGACCGTGAAGCACACAAGATTAGGTAGTGAAGCGCCACGTTGAATGAGACGTGGAGTCCTACCCAACACATGCCAAAAGAATGGGGGAGTCGTTGAACTTGTAACTATCTTCAACTTTTTCAACTAAAAAATGGTTTCAGTTTTATATGACGTAGGAGAACTCGTGGCTATCCACTAATATATTTAGTGCATTATAGTAAACATTTTTTTTAGGGTTTGTGGTTTCTTTTGTATGATGTGCTAAATACATGGTTGGGTGGATTTCAACGGTTTTCTATTGTTGTTTTTAGTTGTGCCTTAACTGTATAGTTTTGGCGTTTGGGTAGTAATAACACATGTTGTGAGATCTATTATGTGTGCAAGGGTCAAAAAGTGGTCATTTCAAAGTGTCATCGATACTTACTTGAAGATGCCCCAACAACCACCTCAAAAATTGGCAATACTGACACATAAACACCCCATACTTGTGCACTAGGGGTACCAATAAAGTTGCACAACTCCTCCAATTAAAAAAGTCTATAAATTTTAACTATTGGGGGGTACAAGTGGCTAACTATTTGTCATGTGAAATGTATTAATGGACTTTTGGTTATCATAATTTTGGTTTTTATAAAGTTAGTATTTTGGGGGTTGGGCGAGCATGGAGTGAACGGTAATTGGTGGTCTTTTCATAGTGCTTATATCGATAATAAAGATTACACATACTCACAAAAAAGGTGGGTGGATACAAGATCACACATCGAGAGTCAAACGAGTACATGACAGATAAAAACATCACAATAAAAAATAAGACACTAAGCAGTAAGAGTAGGAGTAGTCGAAGAAGGAAAAGGGTCCCAATCACTCGACTTCCCCCATACACCAATGTGGCCTAGACTGACATTGAGAATATCCCAATCCTCGTCTTTTCTTTTTCTTTATCTTTATCTTCAATTTGAGCTAAAGAAATCACCAAATCTACGTGAGGAAACTACTTAGAAGAATCATGAGAAAAAAATCCAAGAGCACCACTAGTTGACAATCTCACCCCCCTCTGTAGGCTTCCAAAAATGAGAAGGAGATGCAAATCATTTTCAAATAGGATGTGACAAGCTTTGGTGATTGCTAAAGAGATGGATAGGCACTTGGGATAAATGTGACATCAAGTGGCATGTTGAGTGGCTCCTCCCTCTGCGACAAATGTGAGTAGGCTAGTGATTACAAGAGGATGACAGAGTTGAAGGGGATCTAGCAACAATGCAAGGGCATTACCCCCAATGGTCAAGCAACTCCTAAAGGTGGGTCACCCTAGTTCTTTGTACATGAATCAAGAATTTTAATCCTCTCTCTCTCTCTCTCTCTCTCTCTCTCTCTCTCTCACTCACTCACACACACACACACACACACACACACACACACACACACGCTTTATCTTGCAGTGATTTTAGGACACTACACTTTTGATGGGGTTATCTTGTCCTCTTTTTCATATCTTAATTAGGAGGATTTTTTTCGTATGGGTTCTCTCCTTTCTACTTCTAGAGGTTTCACTCTATTCATTGGGATTTTTTAAATTATAGATATCTACTTAGATAATTATTATTTATCTACTTAGATTAATTAGGAAAAAAAAACATTCTATCTTCTTGATTGATGGGAGTGTTGGGATTAAGATGTCGAGCAACCTTTGCAAATCATAACATTGATTTTACATTTATTTGTTGCATTTATTTAATATTTTAATTAATTAATTACCTACGAATGTCTAGTATCTAGTGGTACCCACAAGCTTGGTGGCATCCTACTTAGCAATGACTATATTATACATATGTTGCACAAGTGGAGGTAGGCATCCCACTTTGAGGATCTTCACAAGTGTCATCCTATGACAAATTGGACAAGTGGCATAAGATACCTTTTGCATGGAGAAGGTAGGTGCCCAAATTGGGTTATGATGAGTTGTAAGAGAATATGTTATTCATAGTCGGTTATGACAAATTTTCATGCAACCATAAGTTGTGAGTTATGACAATATTTATGATAGATTCTTATGATAGTTGTAAGATGCGTAAGAGCATCTGTCATACCTCATAATAGTAATTTTTGGGTGCCCAACATAGGAGGTTTGAATGGGGAGTCATTTGGATACGTACATGTGTCATTTGCTTGTTTTTTGGTGGTTGAAAAATGGTGCCAAATGTTATGCATGACCGCCATTGTATATCTTCATCTAGAAGCTACCTCTTGTGTTGTATTTCTATATAAAAGGTATCCTTGGAGAGTATGAGTTGTGTTATGTTTGCAAGTGTAGTGTTATGCTGCCAAAATTGATTTAGGGTGTTGGATTGATTTTTGAAAACTCTTGTTGAAGAAGCAATGTACTACTATTGTATTGTAACTGTTATTTCAGTACTACAAAGTATTGTGCTTTTAGAGAGTAGGTTCTTTATCCCTAAAGGGTTTTACCCATGATATATTACATGTGTTATTTGGTATAATTGTTATGCATGTTATAATCTCCTTGCTAATGTGTGCTTAATTATGTAATAGTTAAGATTTATAAAGAAAATTTGCACTAGATCTCCCTCACTAAATTAGTATTAAAAAGTGTTTTATGCACCTTAGCTTCCTTTTAGGGAGCACACACCACCTCACTTCATTCAACTCTTTGATTGGTGGTACTTTTCCATCACATCTCTCCCATTTAAATGAGTTCACTCAATATCTCTAATCCTATAACTTAGTCCTCTAGTAAACTACTCTATTCTAAGGCACTTGTAACACTAACTTGTACATCCTATAACCTATATATTGTAATTTATTTCCTTATTTTGCACACCTTGAATATAGATATTAGATGTTGGCATTTATTCAAAATTTAACATCATAGGGTGAATACATGAGCACTTACGTGTGCAAAAGTTTTAAGAGAATCATATTTCATTAAGTTGACTCAATGACACATTGTCCTTATATACTGATTAGTAACATGTTCATAGTAGGTCTATGTCATTTGTTTAATCAAGCACTCATTAATCAATACATGCATAAAAGGTTAGAGGCAATGCATTTTAATATTATTCGGCTAGAATTGAATGAGGCCCCATTAGAAATGCTTGAGTTAGTCATGTCATTTTCTCATGGTTGGTTATATGGAGGCCACATGTCTGATTCTTAGTTGCCTATGACAAAATGACCAAAGGAGGATCCAACATCTTTGTCATCACTATTTGAGCCTTAGATATCTCAGCTTCAACACTCCTCTTAAGCTATTATATTTGCATGAACTTGAATGGATTTAAATGTCTTGATCTCGCAACTATATTATGAAAATAAAATTATTTTTTGCATCAAAGGAACCAAAGAATAAGGTTGGTGTACTAATTCTTATGATTATATTAAAACACACATAACTATTCTTATTCACTTATATTTATTATTGAAACTTGGTAGTAATGTACACCAATCCTTAATTTTAATTTTGAGATGCATTATTGAATATAGAGTTGTGAATGTTTGACTTTTATTTGCCAAAACTTCTAATCATATTTAATTTGGTTAGCTATATGCTCCCTCCCTTAAGTTTTGTGCTTGGTTGTGTTCACAATTTGTGGTTTTAAAAATTAAAACTTAAATTTGCACCTTTCTAGTCTTCACTCAACCTTTAATTAATTGATGTAACACACAATTGTCTTGATCTACATGTTATGTTATTGCATTTAAAGATATATTGATATTTTAAAGTTATACCTAACTATTACACAAACATGACTTAACTAAATCAACTATTTTACAAATTTATCAAAATGATAAAAACTAAAGACAAGACAACCACTCTTGTAAGTCAACATATTATTTACCTCTTAGTAAAGATCAAAACATGGTTTCATAATCATAAGCTCTTTGTCCAAATTCAATTAGCACAAATTTTTGTTTGTCTTAATCTATACATAATGTTATTATATTTACGAACATGTTGAAATTTTAAACTAACTCTTACACAAACATGACTTAACTAAAGCAACTAATTTACAAACACATTATTATGACAAAAAACTAAAGATAAGACACACACTATTACGAGTGAACACATTAGTTACCTCTTAATAAAGGTCAAAACATGGTTTCATAATCATAAGCTCTTTGTCCAAATTTCATTAACATTTATTCTCATTTGTCTTAATTCATATATTCTTTATTATATTTAAAAAACATATAGAAATCTTAAACTAATTACTTCACAAACACGACACAGCTAAATCAACTAAATTACAAGCATATTGCAATAACAAAAACTAAAAACAAAACAATCATTATTACCAGTTAGCGTATTAATTACCTCTTAATAAAGGTTAAAACACAGTTTCATAATCATGGGCTCTTTGTCCAAATTCTATTAGCACCAACAAAGGTTAAAACATAGTTTCATAATCATAAGCTCTTTGTCCAAATTATATTGGTACCAACTCTCTTTTGTCTTAATCTATATATTTTAATTTGATGGAAGATATTTCTACAAAGTGGTTTTACCTACTCTATTTGAAACACTAGCATTTGACTAAACCTCTTCAACTAAGAACAAAGACTTAAAAATATCATTATATTTGAAAATGTATTGAAATCTTAAACTAACTACCTCACAAACATGAACCAACTAAATCAATTAATTTATAAACATATTACAATGAAAAAAAACTAATGAAATACAATTATTATTACAAAAACTGTATTACAAACTCTTTGTCCAAATTCCATTGGCACCGACCCAACTTGTCTAAATCGTTATCCACCAAAACAATTATATATTCAAACCAGTACGCAAAGAACAAACCACCGCGCGGACTCCAATTCACTTTATTCTCAATTTTGTTATGCCATACTTTCGGCAAAGATTCCTTTCTTCAAACACTTTCAAAATATCTCTGCAAATTTAAACCAGAGAAAACCTAACATTCCAGAAGAGAAGAAACCCTACCTTAAAACTTGTCGGATCTGAGAGAAATGGAGAGCACTGAAAGAGGAATTCTCTTCCGTTTCGTTTCTTTTGTCTTCAGATTAGTTGTGTTGATGTACCTGATGTGGCCGCTGATGCTGTTTTTCATTGCGAGGAAGGCCTTGCGGTACATTTGGAGGTCATTTGGGAGCTGCCATGGCGTCAGAGCAGGGCATACCAGCAGATATCAATTGAGGCAAACAAAGCAAATGAGAGTGCACCGTTATTTGGAGGATCAACTCAGGCTTGTGGAAGACCTCATTACTGGCCAGAACAGAGTTTCTCCCTGTGAAGAGGACAAAGATGAGGCTTTTCATCTTGCCGGCGAGGAAACTTACTGTTCAGATCTGGATTATGATCTGGTTAATAATTCGGCTTTCTGAGATTTGCTCTGGTCATTTTTTACTGTTTGTGTGAAAATCTCTGTCCCCTGAGGCATGTGTAATTTGGCGTTCATCTTTTGTCGGAAATTTTTTGTATATAATAGTGAAACGGCACGCAGATTGCAATGCCATTTCCGCCATTTCCTCTGGTCGGTTTTGATTAATTTATGTAATTGTACAGTTTTCGGCGAAGAAATGATAGTAATTGCCATTGGATTTTTATTATTTAAAAATCACGTGCTTATTTTTAGTATGACTTTTAGTTGAGTGAGCATTTATCATGATGTATTATAACTCCAAATTCATTGTTTTGGCTGTTTCTAGTAGAAGCTAGAAGTTTGGTCAATTCAAAAACTATGTTCTTGTCAATGGGCCTTTGGTCCACCACGGATCAAATCTTGCTGAGTGCAAGGCTCTGACATCATAAGGGATGAGGCTGGGATCGTGCCTTGGGCGAATTTGGCGGCGTGGATGCCCCTCAGTCCTTGGCTCAACCCTCCATAATAATAATAAAAAAACTGTGTTCTTTTAATAGTTTTCAAAATTAATGTATATGAGATGTCATCATATATTATATGATGATTTAAATAATGAATAAATTATAAAATAATTCTTTAATATATTGAAAAACTTAATTAAATAATATAATACTTATGTTGTTTTTCAAATGTTGATGTAATGATCTTAGATGCTTAAATGATGATGCTATGGAATGATGATTCTTTAATCTATTTGATTGATGTTTATAATAAATAAATGTTTGTTCTTTTATACAACATTTTGATGTCAAAACTAAATATTTTGTGTCTGAAGTGGTGAGCAACAACTACTTGGAATCAAGTTATTTTAGACCTATAATTAAATTTAGTGTTAAAATTATGAAGGTCAAAACTATACACTTATGGTTTAGCCCAAAAAAAAAAACAAGAAAAATGGGTGTTAGTTCTATATCACTATAGGACAAGTACTCAAAATCAAATGAGGTATATGTGTTGCATGCTACTGTTGCACATCAATACTTGATTTAGTCACTAAGTTTTTGATTAAGGAAAACAAGTTTTGATGGGTTCCTGAAACCCTACAGAAGTAAGTAAAGTGATCTAGAGCATGTAAACATTAAATAACAACCAACAAAAAACAGACAGACCTAACATAACAGTCCCAGTAAAAACAGAAAGCCAGGGACAAACACCCAAAAAAAACTAGGAACAAAGAACGAGGGGTGTGAATCAGGCAATATCTCTGAGAATCTCAGTAGCCCGTATCTCCAGTTCGGTCATTCTACCCGCAACTTCTTTTAGGTCGGCCAACTCTTTGTCAGCTTCCTGGTTTTCCATCTGCTTGGCATCCTCTCTTGTCCTCTTATTGTTTCCTTCTTCTGGAAGCTTCTCCCTGTCACTATTCAGCGGCCGATCCTCCTTATTTCCTCTTTGTTCTTCAAATTTGTCGATGATCACCTTAATATTATCATTTGAAGCCTTAAGTATATTGTAGCTTTGCTCAGCAATTTTTACCATTGAAGCTTCAATGCCTTCGACCCTATGCTTCAGTTCGGTCACTCTGCTATCCAGCTCCCTGTCCTTCGCAATATTCTTGTTGTTGTTAATTATGTTTTCTTTCTCCATCCTGTCCATTCTTTTTTTTAGCTCATAGATTTCGTAGTAGGTCCATTTCGTTGATCTGTAGCTGTCAATAGCACTATTTTTTGCATTGTTCAGCACATCCATTTGGGGATCCTCCCTCGCATTGTCGCTAAAAATCACCAGAGCAGGATCAATAAGCTCT
>MU226799.1:6130599-6174035 GCA_018584345.1 Thuja plicata | reverse complement strand
AAAAATCACCAGAGCAGGATCAATAAGCTCTTCCATCTGAATTCTGCCCTCCTTGTTTTCCTTAACCAAAGTCCTAACCATTTCACGCTTTATCCCCATTTTCGCAGAGACCGTGTCAAAATTCCTCCAGATGACCTTCTTGTTTTTGCCTATAATGTTGCAGGTGTAATGGTCTTCTCCATACTCCGCAAAACCATGGCTCTAAGCATCCTCCTCATTCCCCTTCCCCTGACTCTCCTCTTCCTCGTCTCTCTCCTCTTGTGTTTTTTCCTGGCTGTCCTGCCTCTCCTCCTGGATTTCCACCTTTATCTGATTCCCTCTTTTGAATCTCATAACCCTCTTACCCGAGCTTGCCTCCTCATTCTGAGCCGACATTTTGATTGTAATCTTCCTCTTTATATTCTTCCTCCCCTTCTTCCCACCTTGTTTCATTTTTCTCTCTTCTCCCGAATTCTCATTCCCCGTTTCCATTCCTTCCTCATTTTCATTGTACTCCCTATCTGAGGAGATCTCAATGTGTTGTTTTATTGCCTCCAATTTGACTCTTTTCTTCCCTTTCTTCGTCTGAAGAGGTTCTTCCTCCTCAGTCTCCGAGTGCATATCTCAGCTGTCCTCGGTATCAGAGGGGACGTAATCCTCCCCCGAGCCCCCCTTAGAGTTGCCTTCCTCCATGCATTTGATTTCCTTCCCCAAAGTGCGAGCTTTAAAGTACTTGTAAATTAACAGTAATAAACCCTCATGGAAAGCCGGGTTGCTAATGTGTTTCTCCTTATAGTCATTAATGTTTTCATTGATGGACGAATAAAGGAAGAAAGGGATGGATATCTTTGCTCCATATCTGAAGTGGTTGAGAAGCATGAAATGGTGAGTGTTGATGCGGTCGAATCTCGTATCCAAAGAGATGAATTTAATAATTGCCCTCAACACAAATCTCCATAGAGGCTTGATAGAGCTCGGGTGGTAAAAGGCACCCTTCTTTACCAGAGCACGCTTTTTCGCCTCATTTTTAATGAAATTCGTCAAAGCTTGGCTGGAAATCTTCCTATCCCTATAGAATTTCTTCCCAATGATGGGAATGCCAGTCACCGCCGACACGATTTCCTCCGTCACCATAAAAGTTACCCCATCAATTTTCACCTTCCCTTCCTTCCAGTTATTGACCATCATCTTTGTAACCGAGGGCTTCCATCCATGAAGGCGTTCAATGTAGGTGGTCACTTCACCCTTATTCAAAATCTCCCAAACCTTGGATCTCCGGTGCCATTTTTCTGTTTCCTTCTCCGGCTCTCTCCTGTGCCTTTCTCCCACCATTTCTGCAATTTCCCTGTTTCCTCTGTTTCTGGTGTGCTTCTCACTAAGAGCCCTCTGTTTCGTAGTGAAATTGAGTTGATGTTTCAAGAGACTTCTTTTTGCCTCGTAAATGCTATAATTAATTTTATGCCTCCAAGTGTGCCGATGAGGCCTAAAACTGATAATCCCATCGTGTCTCACGTACTTGCACATCATATGGGGATTCTTCCTCCATCTGTCATAACTCTTTAGAATTAACCTTTCATAACTCTGAGTCTGCCCGGAACCCGATCACTTTCAATGATGTTTAAAATTTCTGACGGTAAATTATTCCCGTCATGCCATTTCTTCACTCCCTCATTCTTGACTCCCATATTTGCTAGCCTGTTCGCCACCTGGTTGGCTTCCCGATAACCATGTGCCACATGGACCTAATCAAAATTTTTGAGGATTTGTCTACACTCCCCTATCATGTTCTCAATGGTCCACGAAGGCCCAATCTTTTCATTTAGGCAATCTATGATATTCTTTGAATCCCCTTCTAACCATAAATTCTTGATTCCCATTTCCCAGGCAAGCCTTAGGGTGTGATGTGCCGCACTCACCTCAGCATAATGGTTGGTTTGTGATCCCAGGGGGGCCAAAATAGCAGCAATACCTTTACCATGTGAGTTCCTTATTATTCCTCCCACACCAGCCATCCCAGGGTTTCCCTTTGCAGCCCCGTCGAAATTAGCTTTGAACCACCCTTCCAACTATAATGTCCATCTGCAACCCAACCTTTTATTGGTGTTATTGGGCCCTTTTTTGTGAATTGGGTTGGTGCCTTTGCAATTTGTATAGTTTTCCGTTAGGGCGTTTGAAATTTTTTGGGCAACATACTTAGCCGGGGTAGTCTTTTCCCTAAAGATCCTGTTATTTCGCTCCTTCCATAGCCCCCAACAAATGTGCGGCATAGCCCAAGGCCAAAGATGATGACCACTCCCCCCTGATTCCATTGGTCAAAGAGCTCGAGAGTAGTATTGGGGAAACACAAGGATGTCTCAAAAAAAGACAGGAAATGATGCCATATTTTCCTAGTGAAATCATAGTGGATAAATAAGTGGTCCGCATTTTCACTTTGATTCTTACATAGGATGCATCTATTAGGAATAAATTTCCCCCTCTTTATTAGGTTATCCACAGTCAAAATGCGATTTTGGAGCAAAGTCCAGAAAAAGATGTTAACCTTAGGAATAACACTAGGAAACTAGGCTTTGGCCCATATGGGGATAGTACCAACATGTTGCATGGTCTCATATCCCAAAGCCACCGTATAGTTGCCATCAGTTGTTTCCCCTCAAACTATAACATCTTCATTGAGAGAGAGGGTAGTGTGACCCATATTGACCATAAGAGGTTTTAGGTCCTGGGACACCTCAGTAAGATTCACCCATCCATTGTTGGTTCTGTAGTCACTAACTCTGCTGCCATATTTTTCAATGCAATGTTCAACCTATCTATTATATGGCTCCAAGTTCCATAACGGACCCTGTCTGAGCCAATCATCATGCCAAAAGTTGACATCCTTACCATTGCCTACTTTCCATCTTGCTTTTGCAGTCACTATACCTTTAGTCCTCAGAATGCCATTCCATATGTGGGATCCCTTTGGGTCCAAATCTCTGCTGATGAATTGTTTGAAGGTTAAGTTAGCTGCATATTTATCCTTCATAATATCCCTCCATTCCCTTGTAGAGTTGAAAATTCTCCAAATCTGCTTAGCTTGTAGAGCTTTATTGAACTCCTTCAACTTCTTGATGCCCATCCCTCCATGTTTTTTTGGCTTGCATATAGTATCCCAAGCCACAAGTGGGTATTTCTTGTTTCCCTCTTTGTCGGCCCATAAGAACTTTCTCTGAATAGCTTCCAGAGAGTTCACCACCTTAGCAAGGATTGAGAAGAGGCTTAGAGCATAAGTAGGAAGGTTCTGAAGAGTAGATTGAATTAGAGTCACTTTTCCAACCTGACTCAGGGTGATGCCCTTCTAGCCTGCCAATTTCCTATTGAATCTATCAATAAGTCCTCCCCAGAAGGCCTCAGGGGGTTTGGTTTCGAGCGGAAGACCTAAATAGGAAGTTGGAAAGGAGCCAGTACCACAGCCCAGAATGCCAGCCATTTTCCTCTGTCTGTCCTTAGGAGTGTTAATGAATAACACCGAGCTCTTGTTCCAGTTAATAAGCTGACCCGAAGCATTGGAATAAGAATTAAGGATTTTCTTAACATTTCTAGCTTCCTTAACCGAAGACTCACCACCCAGAATGGTATCATCCATGAATTACTGGTGAGTAAAAGTGAAAGGGCCTGAATAAGGTTGTAGCCCACTGATCAAACCCCTTCGCCTATAATCGTGGATAAGCCTTCCCAAGCACTCCACCAAAATGATGAAGAGAATTGGGGAGAGGGGGTCCCCTTGCCTAAGACTCCTAGAGGATTTGAAGAAGTCTTAAGGAGATGTGTTCACCAGAATAGAAAAAGAAGGAGTGGAGATCAACTGTGAAATAATCTTTAAAACCTTGTCATTAAAACCAAAAGCCCCCAAAATGTTACTCAGGAAGAACCAATCAACCCTGTCATACGCCTTGGAGAGGTCCAGTTTAAGTAGGAATCCTTCCCGATTGCCCTCCTCCAAAGAATGAATCACATCGTGCACTGCCACAATAGAGTCCAAAATTTGTCTACCAGGGACAAAGCCTGTTTGTTGGGGGGAAATTAAAACCGGGAGGATTTTAAGCAGTCTGAGAGTTAAGACTTTATAGATAATCTTGTAAAAAGAGTTGCACAGACTAATGGGCCTAAAACTATCAAAAGAATCTGCACCTGGGATTTTTGGGATGAGGATAAGCAAAGTGGCGTTGATCTCTTTAAGAAGGCTCTTAGCACCAAAGAATTCCCGGACAGCTTTGACAATGTCATCTTTGATAACCTCCCAGTACATCTGGAAAAAGAAAGAAGGGAAACCATCTGGGCCAGGGGCTTTTTCCACAGGTAAAGAAAAAATATCTTGATGGATTTTTGCCTGATCCGGGATCACCAACATGTGCTTATTCTAGCTTTCCGTGATCACCTTAGGAATAGTTTGAAGAATAGCCTCCTGGTCATCCTCGATGAGGTTATGCTCTTTAGAAAGGATTTGTGTGAAGTACTTGATGGCCTCATTTACAATCTCCTTGTCTTCCTCCAAAGTAAGATTCCCTTTCTTAATGGCACTGATTCTATTAGCCATCCTGTGTTTCATAGTGGATAGGTGAAAGAAACAAGAGTTTTTGCCCCCCTCTTTCAACCACACCGATCTTGACCTTTGCCTCCAGAACATTTCCTCTTTACTTACAATGTTGTGAAGATTAGCTAGGATGGATTTTTCAGCATTGATTCTATCAACATCATAACCATGGTTTTGGATCTCTTCTTGAATCTCTGCAAGCTCTGACTTAATCCTGTCTTTTTTCTAAAAAAGAGTTTCCAAAGTCTCTTTTGTTCCATTTTCTAATCTCCATTTTAATATTCTTAAGCTTCTTAGCCACCCTATACATCACCGTTCCGTCCACATCAATACTCCACCACTCCTTTATCTTACTGAGGAGATTGGGGTGGGTAGTCCACAACCTCTCAAATATGAAGGGGAAAGCCCTTTTCTTATTGTGATTGGCCAGATTGAGAGAGATAGGAGAGTGGTCAGAACCGAATCTCGCCATGGAAGATAGGTGACAATGATATTGTTGTATCCAATCCAAAGAAATGAGGGCTCTATCAAGGCAAACCTGAATGCACTCTGATCCCGCTCTTCTATTTGACCAAGTGAATTTACCCCCGCCTAAGTCCAAATCAATGAGTGCCAGATCATTGATCAAACTGGAAAGTTGTTGCCTGCTCTCCAAGTCAGGAGGCAGACCGCCAAATTTCTCAGATTCTAGAAGAGGGGTATTTAAATCCCCCATGATAATGGCTTTTGGTTCAGTTACTTTGGCAAAAAGAGTTCACAGCTGGTCCCAGAAGACACGCATACAATTCTTTGTGTTTGGAGCATAAATGTTCATTACAGCCCATCCCTCCTGTTCTTTTGGGTTATAGAAATAAATAAGTAAGATGTTGCCCTTATCCCAAGTGACTTGAGCATTGAGGTTATCCTTCCATAACACCAATAAGCCTCCAGAGGCTCCATCTAAGTCGGTAGCAGCAGTCTTCAGACCCTTTCCAAAGGAAATGCCTGCTACTTTATTCTTTTTCATTTTTGTTTCTTGTATCAAAAAAATGTCTGGTCTATGGTCTCTTATCATATTCCTACTTATTTCTTGTTTGTGGACTCCATTTAGCCCACGGATGTTCCATGATATGACCTTCATGATTTCTTAAGAGACTCCTGGATGGTCTGCTGGTAACCATCTGCAATATTTCTTTTTGTTTCTTCCTTTCTGATTTGATTCATACTCTTCCTTCCTGGTGTGTTAGACTTGCTTCCTGTGTCTGCTTTGGCCCTACTTCTTGTTGTTGCAGGAGAGGCCGGAGATGGGTCCCTACTATTTTTCTTTTTCACTGTTATCCATGCTCCCACATTCTCATCTTTGGAGGCCTCTTTGTAGCTATCAAATAGGGCTTCCATTCTTGAGATTTGACCAGGCGTAGTGGAAGATACCATCTCCAAGAAATGGCTAATCTTCCTTGGAGATATATAATTTCTTCTGCTAACATTTGATTCTTGGGATAGGGTTGGGCCCTGTCCCCTCGCGTGCTTCCCATCTTCCTGTGAATCTGGAACAAAAGAGAGGTCAATGTTGGTCTCACCTGTAATCTCCCCCTCTTATGGGTTCTCCCGGCCTCCTTTGACTCTAGTCCCATTTTCATCTTCTAGATGTTTTGGGCTTGATAAGACCCCTTCACACTCCCTGCCTTTACCTAGCTAAGCTTGTGGTTGTCCCTTACCCTCCCCCTCTGTAGGTATGGACCCTTCAGAATCCAGTTGCTCTAACTGAAGTTCCAGGCTATCAGTTGTTAACTCCCCTTGAGGGTTTTTCTTTTTTGATATCAATTCATTTGGGAGTTTCTCTTTCCAGACCTTCTTGGTGTGTATGAGGTCCTTGTTCAAAGGTTGTAACTCTGGCCTTTTTCCTTGCTTTATCTGCTCCTTTCGAGCTTTTTCCTTTTCAATGACTATTAGGCACCGATTGGCTTTGTGTCCAGCTTTTTTACAGTGGAAGTAGGCAAAGGGGACGCTTTCATACTCTATCTATTGCACTTGTTTTCCCAATCTGGATTGGAAAATAATAGCCTCTGGCATGTCTTGGCCTGCTTCAACTCCAATGCATATCCTCGCATAAGTGAGTCTTTTCTTCATTGCCGTTACTGGATCAATAGATAGCAGCTCCCCGAAGGATCTTGCAATGCCCTCAAACACATCCTCATGTCAATATTCCAAGGGCAATTCTGGAAGTCTCGCCCAGACCGGAGCTTGGGTCATGATATCTTTGTTGAGATCTAAGTTAGAGGTCCATTTTTGCAGAATGAGGGTGGATCTACCCACTGACTAGTTCCCCGCACAAAGTATTTTGGATTGGTCTTCTTGACAGGAGAACTCAAAAGACATGAAGCCTTTGGCCATTTCCGAAACCATGACCTGACCATTGAGATCCCATTTGTTTTTAACAAAGGTTCTAACTATATCAATATTGGGTCTGGATCCTATGAACTTGCCCACCAGAGTAGCGGCCATACTCAGAATATTATGATCAATAAGCTCAGAAGGCAGTTCTAAAGCATAGATCCCCATCTCTTTGTTAGAGACATCCTTAATAGTTGGGAAAGCAGACTTACCAGAAGGTTTGACTCCAAAAAGGTTTGTCCACCGCCCCAGTAGGGCCCTTTCAGCGCCTATATCTCTCATTTCTGGGGTAGAGCCTTTTGTTTCTCCTGGATCTAGCTGCAGTATCCATAGGACGCCTTCATCTGTCAAATTCTCAGTTCCCTAGTCCTTGCCTTGATCCTGGCATGTGCCCTAATCATTCTGTCCCGAGCCAGAAGGTTTCCCGCCCAGTGCGAAATTCAAATTTTTGCCTCTAGACGCTACTCCTCGGTCACTCATGTTTCCCCGCATGAACTAAGAGTTACAAATATGTAAAGAATGAAATAATTTAGTCACTAAGTTATCTTAATTGAGATAAACAATAAAAAATGGAGAATAGTGTTGAACACTGTTATTTTGACTTGCACATTGACTACAATACATGCCAAAATAAATAAGTAGTCAACATGAAAGTATATGATAAGCACATAAAAGGATGCAATATGGATAAAATCATGCATTGATTCTTGTAATAATAAATTGGTCTTCTAATAAAAAATTCTTCTTGTGATTTTCAAGAGCAAGATTACATAAGTAATATCTAATAGAAATATGAAATATGAAAAAGAACTACTTAAACAATGTAGAAAAGTAAAAATATATAGAGTTTGTGAAGGATGTGACATAAGTTATAGTTGTAGCAAATAACTACAAATTTGTGTCACCTTTTGATAAAGAATAAGAACATCTTTTAGCTTTATGCATACATATGCTTTGAATCTTGAAAGATGTAAACTAACGAATTGTAAATATTAAAAAAATATTAGCACTATGTAACTAATAGAAAATTCTAAAGTAAGATTTATGAGACATTAAGAGATGTGAAACACATATAATTTTTATTATAAAATTAATATTTTAGTGCTTGAATATAATTACAATAAATATGTATATATGTTTAATATCACTTAAAATATTACTTTTATGGGACATGAAACATTTTATTCTATAGTGATACACTGGTAGTTATTTTGGTACTGTTACTAGTATTCCTATAATTTAAATTTTTAATGTTATGTTGTCGTTAGTTAGATGGTGGAGGTGTTTTTTGATATTAAGGGAAGGGATTGGTTGATTGTCTATTGTGTACTATTTTTTGTTGTTTATGTGTGGTAATTAATGTTCTTGAGGCTTTGCCTCTTGTTGTTCTCATGGGTTAGCCCCCTTGTTTTGGCTGCTTTTAATATAAAAAATGTTTTACTTATTGTTTATCTAAACAAAAGAATATATACCAACTCATTTTGATATTGTTATCGATATTCAATTTTGTTCTTTTCAGGCCAAACTCACGGGTCAATGAGTTTGACTAAAAAACTACATAGTTGAATCATAATAACAATATCACAAAATACCAACTCAACCAAGATTCTATCTGCTAGTACACTATTTTTCAATCTTTTATAAATATATTTTATTATTTTAAGTGAAATGAATTAATCTAAACTTTTTGGTTAATGATCCACTTGCTATCAAAATTTTAAAATGGACAGTAACTTTTAAAAAAAACATCCATGTAAGGAGATATATGAAATGTATTTTTCATTTTCAAAAAATAAAAATTATATGTACAAATTGATCAAAGTGATATGTAAAAGTGAATTTGATCCACATTTGAGAGGTAAGGGAATTTGGTGTAGATCATTTTCCACCTAGGCTACTAATAGATGTGTTTTGCTAAAGTGGCTTTGATAAAACCTATCTACTTAAACAAATATGCCCAACAACCTTGTGCTTGAACTTCTTGCTTGTATGAATAAAAAAAGTGACTTCAATTTTACAATTTTTCATTTAAACATCTATAAATTAAGATTAATCTAAAGAAAACACTTTGGATAACATTTATATTGAAGAATTTACACTTTTATATCTCAATAATTTGACATCTAGAAACAAATTTTCTTTTGTTTAATTTCTATTTATATACATAAAAAATACATGTTTTAATTTATTCATACTAAATATTGCTAATTTTTATTCTCATTAACCTTTTTTATGATGCACCAAAAAATAATATTCAATAAGATATCCCTCTTGTACCATAAAAAATTAAACTCCACTTAAATATATTTGAAGGATATAGAGGTCCCTTGGAGTGATAAGGATAAATCCATATTCTTATCTTTTTAAAAATTATTCTCCCCTTATTTTCTCACCAATTTATCCCACTTTCTTCTTCCACTTGTTTCTTTCTAGTGCATAGGTTAGAGTATTTATAGGTCTATTGGAGTGAGGGATGCTACCACTTCAATACCCAATCCTAAAACAAAGCTAAAATTTTTTGGTGCTTTATTTATCTCACTTAATTCATGATCGTTAAAATGTAAACAACTCTACATTGTCAATAGTTTCTAGTTACATATGACTTGTTCATTGCCCATCACTTTAGAAATATTTAAACACTCATATCTAATTGAATTGCATGTTCAAATAGTCACCAAGTTCTTCTTTGTTGTATTTATTTGAATTTTCTTTCAATGTTTAACAATGATATTGAATAACCTTTGATAATGAAAATAGGGAAGTTAACCCTTTCACCAATCACTTGCATTGAATTTAGGTATAGTTTGAAGAATTAATGGTGCAAACTTTATTTTCTTTAAATTTTCTTGAATTGTTGTCATTAATCTTCTTACGTGAACATGATTAAACACTATCATGTATCTTATGTATAATCTCAAGGACTTTACATAGTAAAAGAACTGAAATAAATTAATCTTATGAGTCTACATTACAATTTGTATCATCAAGGAAACACAATGTATATTTTACGCAATATAAAGTCTCCACTTGTTAAGGAAATTGACATGTAGATGAATAATTAAAATAGATGGCTCAATAATACTACACTATTTAACCATGACCATTTATAATCCAATAGTACCTTCCTAAAATGTCAGAACCTATCATTGGTTTCTCTAATAAGGACCTATAGCCGCCCTTTGGTGATTTTGAGGTCTTTTGTCTATTTTGCTTGATCCCGACAACCTGTAATTCAAATTGGGGCCTCTGCTTGTCATCCCGATGTCCTTGGCCAAATTTGGGACAAAATCCTAGGGTGCAAAAATTTTCAAATGTTGTATCCATGGGTGCACAACATTCCAGGCATTTCCATGCAAGTATTTTGTCCCAGATTGGGCTTGGAGCCTGATATCAAGGTTTTTCATTCAATTCTTCTCTGGTTGTCGGCCTGGCTTAGTTTTAGATCCCTAAATGAGGGGCAAAGAATATAAACCCTATATTTCTCCTCATTTTGCATATCACAAGTACACTCAAGCTATCAAGTGAAAGCAATCATTTTTAGATTTTCAAGAGCATTTCAAGCAAGCTAGGTGATTTCAAGATCTCAAACCAAGGCATTCTTCTTCTTTTTCCATCTCATCAAGGAAATATTCTTCAAGTTGGATCAATATTTTATATCCCATTGTGTTGTCTTATTGGAGCTCTCAAACAAGCAAAGAAGATCTCTCTTTCTCCATCATTCTTCTCTCTATCCTTGCAACTGTGGTCAAGCATTTCAAGAAAAGCAAGATCTAGGGGTGGTAGTCCTAGATCGATGCACATGTAAAGGAATCATTGATCCTACATCTCATATACAAGGTCAAAACCTACATTCAAACAACAAACATCAAGTATACTTATGGATTTGAGTGATACAAACATCCGTTCATGGGGGTAAGCACATTAATACAATATTGAGCCTTTGTGTTTACTTTATGCTTTAAATTTCAAGATTGATTCCTAAATAGGGGTTTGACCAAGGAAAATCCCTTTAGCCAACCTATTAGCTTATTTTTCTGTGTGCGGGTACATGCCAGGAAGCTATAATTGTAGATTTGAGCTCTGGAGGTCCTGACACAGGTCTTTGCCAAATCTAGAACATAATCAACAGGTAAAGAATGTTCCAAATATTTTGCACCCTTAGAAACAGGCTCATATTTTTAGGACCCAAATCTGGAAGTATAGATTTTTTTGGGATCCCAATAGTAAGAAAAATAATGCTAACATAACACTATCTCCTTCATCCTTTCAAGGTACACTTATCTATCACATTTAAATTTCTATTTCCTCTTTAACATTTACAGATTTAGATAATTCAATGTGTCCCCCTTCTCAATTCCCAAATAATAATACACAAAAAAGAATACAAGCCCCTAAGTCCCGAATCTGGAATTGGCATCACTCTATCCTTTTTTGTGGTGTTGATTTTATGTGGCTTCATATTCTACTATGCATGGTGAATTTGCAGAGAGATTAGATCCTATTAGGTGATCCCCATTTTCCCCCTGTACACCAATATATAGATGTACCTTCATTTCTCATCAAACATCCTCAAAGGTGGGGCCCACATACTAAAACATAATGCATAGATAATTTGGAATGCCATAATAATGTGTAACTTGTCTTTCACTATGCCTAGTGCCATTAAATTAGATTCAATGTTAAAAATTACCTTTGAAATAAATATAATCATCACATTGAGCACATATATGAGTGACCCTAGAGTTTATAATCAAAAGTGTAATGTGAAGGAGTTGTCCAATGCAATCAAGTATTGTTAGCTATTCTAAGTTGATAGACTACTATAATTCCTTCAAAAGTGTACACATAAGAATTCATAAGCCAATTTTAACTCGTCAACTCAACATATTAATATTGGAATCGACATGCATAATCATCAAACCAAGGACATGTGTGAGATATTATGATCAATTGGTTATTTTAATTAAAGAATCCAAAGTAAAAGTATAGTGTCGAGTTCATAATGCAACGAGAAATAGTCAATTAGAGGCCACATAAGTAAAGCATGAAGTAAAATAAAACTATATCACACATCACATAAATGGGGGCAAGGCCCACATGTAAAACTCAAATGTAGAAGAATAGAGCAATGCAATGAAAGTTGTCACTTACAAATGAAGATGCTTTTTTATAATGTGTATCACAACAAAATATATTCATTATAGAAAGAAAATGAAATAATTAGGAAACACAATCTATCTGTACATGATCATAATAAGTACTTTTTTAATCTCTCTTTTTATATGAAAAACCAAATAATTGAGGTATAACACACACCTCTTATTTCACCTAAGAAAAGCACGAAAAATATATTTTCTTCTTCTAATATTTATGCTTCTACTATAAGATACCCAAATATCCCTCACATGTTAAAAATACATAAAGTACATACATAGAATCACCTTAAGAAAAACTAAGATCTATGGATAAAGAATAGCAAATCAATATAACCACCTTATTATAGTATTTTCATTAAGTGTACTACATCATATTGTGATGTTAAGTTATAGATTTGATGATAGAAAGGTTGGACATGCATCCAGAATGAGGATGATTTTTGAGGGAAGATTCTTCCCACTTAATTAGATGAGAGGAAAAGTCTTAAATATTTACTGATAGATTCTATTATAATATATCTTCTATTTTTATAAGATTTTAAATCTTTATATTCTCACTTGATGTGTGGATGATATTAACAATTTATTTTATACATTTAAAAATGATCTTAAATAGTTAAATCATATAATATATAATATTTTTATTTATTTATGATGTATTTTTCTTATAAATGTTTGATGGGAAGAATCATATAATAACTCAAAATTTCTATATTATCATTAATCAAAATTACATATTCTAAATATTTTAATTTAATTACCATATGTGTTATGTTCTTCCTTCACTTTATAGTTATATTCTAACATTTTAGATGCCATACATATTGTGTTATTGTTTCACACTGTCTTTCATTATTCTTGAACTTGTTTGTTTGCTCTCGACCTTTCATTTTGACCTTTTTCATATATGTTGTATTCTTCCTTCATTATCTTGCATTATCCTATATGTTCATTCTTCTTAATCTTAATTTATTATTTGTCTTTCCCTTTGAGCTTCTCCATTTGGTTTGCTACGAATAACCTTTTCTTATCCTTATTTCATTTTCTTTATTATCTTATATTCTTCATTCTTCTTAATCCTCATTTATTATTGGTCTTTTCTTTGGCCTTCTTCTTAAGCCTCATTTTCTATGAATCACATTTTATTATCTTTATTTCACCTTTTTTATTATTATATATAATTTTATGAAAATATTATTTTTTATAGTTTTTTTTAATAAATTGTTAATCTTATAACTCATAGGTTTATAAATATTTACATGTTCACTTATGTTTCATGCTTAAATATAATGAGTGATTATAATGTCTATATATTACATCTAATATAATGTCTATTACATCTAACGAGTGTCTTAATTTTTACATATTACATCTAATGAGTGATCATAATGACAATTCACATTTCTATATTTGAACATATTTTCTTATCTAGCACTTTTAGATGTTATGACTTTTTGTTATCGATAAAAGGGCGAAGGCAGAAATTATATTAATATATATATAATATAAATAAGATCCATTTCGGCATAATCAATCCGTAAAATAGCCTAGAATACCATACAATCTATAGATAAGAGAAATATTTGAAGTGTCAAAATATATTAAAGACAGGTTGATAACCAAAACACTTCTTATCTAGAGAGAGGAAATCCTAAAGACATGAAAAGGGCCCAACACCATTTGTTCCAGTCTTTCAGGGTTTTTTTTGTCTTGAATCTGGGGATGAAATATTTTTTGGTGCACTTTGGACACAAACTGACCTCACGGTTGAGTCCAGAAGGTCCAAAAACCCCTATTTTGATATAAGGTACAACATGTTTGGGCTACAGTGACCTCTAGCACATTTTTTTCTCTTCTAGGGCCGTACGACACAGTTTTGAGAAAAAAATTTAAAAAAAAACTCAAAAAATGTGAGTTTTACTACACAGGCAAAGCGCAGCCACCTCGCCACCACTGCGTGGCCCGCACACCACCACAACCTGGCCTGCACCCGACTTGTGCCCCACCACCACCCTCCCGCCGCCGGTGGTCAGCCCACGGGCCACCGCTGCCCAGGAGCCACCACGCCACCCGCGCGCCACCTGGCCGCCGCCCGTGTGCCACTAGCCACTCCGCAGTGCTGATGTCACCTTTTCGACAGGTGACATCACTTTTCGGTGGCCATTTTTTTTTCATTGACCGGTTTCCTTTTCTGGTAATGACATCATGTTGACATCAGCGATGACTTGGTGATGGTCACATGGCCGTCAATTTTTTTGCAGTGACAGGCGACGACCATTTGGACGTCAATTTTTTTCCTATGCCTGTGTTTTTTCAGAGAGCTCTTCATTCTGACCTCCTGTCAGTCTTTTGCTCATAACTTGAGCATTTATCATTTTTTAGAAAATGAGATATCATAGGTAAGCTCTTTCCGAGCCAGACACCACAATGTGGGTTTTGTCTACAAATTCGATCGTTTGAGTACCTATTTTCAATGTCAAATTAGCGGCTTCCATTTCCCTCCTCACTGCATCAGGTTACCAGGTTTTTTTCTTGTGTTTTGTGCTCTCTAAGTTATTTGTTGGTGTACGGGGGATAGTTTAGTAAATTGTGGGGGGTTAATTTTACTTTCTATCATTTACTTCAGAAAGAACCTTCTACTTCTGTCTTCTTTCTCTCAACATCGAACCCTTCAGTTGCTTGATTGACACCACATAACTACCACACTTGGAAAGCACATATGACCAGGCTGCTCATGTCACGTGGCTTATGGTCTTGTTTGGATGAGAACCAACCTATTTTGCAGCGTCCTTTTGATATTTTTTCAGTACAGGAATAAGATGGATGAAGCCATGGGCTTAATTGCTCTAAATATTTCTGAGAGTCTCATGTTTTATTTGGATAATTTGCACACTCCTTGAGCCATCTGGGGAAATTTTTCCAATATGTTTGGCACAGTGAATGAGTTCCAGGCACTACAGCTTGATGCAGAGTTGACATCATTGTCTCCTGATAGTTTTCCCACCATTGAGGACTTCTTGATGATGTTTAATTCTCCCCGTTCACTTTTACAGGGATGTGGGAAGACCAAATCAAATAATGATTGTATCTTTCTGATACTCTCAAAGCTTCAAGGATAGTTCTAGATCTTCTCATCCACTTTATATTCCACTATGGATGCTTTGGGTCCTAGGCACAATATGCCTTCCTTTAAGGCCTTCTGTGACCGGTTGACTTGAGAGAAGTCAAAAATTCAATAGCTGAATGATACTTCTGGCTCTATGAGCCATGCTTTGGTTTCTCATCCATCTTCACGGAAGCTAGAGTAGAAACACGTATCACCAACCATAGAGTTTTGGAAGGATTCTCCTTCTTAGCATTCCTCTGGCCCACCTCCTTCAAATAAGGGGAAATCAAAGACCGAAAAACCTAAGTGTGCTTATTGTAATAAGCCCAATCATGATGAGTCTCAGTGCTTTCAAAATAAGATAGAGGGATATGCCCAACAGATTTCTGATTTGACAGCTCTTATTCACAAGAGTAAGATTGATATTCCTTCTTCCTCTTCTCACTAGTCTTCTTCATCATCTTCTTAGGAAGATGGGTCAGACAATGGAAAGGGTCATGCATTATGTGCATCTACTATTGCTCCCTCTTCTAGATGGCTAATGGATTCAGGTGCTTCACACCATATGACATCTTCTCAGGATTTATTCTCATCTTTTGATGCTTCACCTACCCCACACATTTTGATGGGGAATAACACTGTTATGAATGTATGTGGGAAGGGTTATATTGACATTAATGATGGTGCATTCCCTGATGTACTATGTGTTCCATCATTGTCCTCTAACCTTCTCTCTATCTACCAAATTACTCACAGTGGGACAGGGAAGACAGTTGAGTTCACTCCAGAGTCAGTGCACATAATAGGCTATAGGGACAATTGATCATGCCACCCGCTTGTACTCCTCTCATTTTTGTCCACCATCTCTATTGTCAGATAATATCTCTCCTACTTCATGAGTTCCTATTGAGGAGAAGTCAGGTCACCTAAACTTATGTGTTGTTCCTAAGATCAGTGTTGTCACTTCTACACCTTCTCCTACTATTGAGTTTACATCTATTCAACATGACACTACAACATTTGGGGTCAGATTTCGATGCCAATTTGTGATGACACTACCATTTGTGTGTTTTATTTTCCAAGTGACCCCAATGCTATTGTAATAGCAACTGTACCATCATAATTTTGACACCCACATGATTATTAACAAAAAATAAAAAGAAAAAGAAAATCTCATTTATAATTTTTGTGATCGAGCTGCGTGCGCGACGAGGGCCCTAACTGTGGTAGATCAAGCTATGTACGTGAAGAGGGCTCCTTTGTTGTGAAGCTCGAGCTTGATTTGCAAGCTTAGCATATGGCAACCATGACTTGAGGTAGGCATTTGATCTTTGTCTTCTCATTAACTCAATTTCATTTTGATAGCATTTGTTGATTTAATGGCACAATATGAATGTTAATACTTGCATTGTTTACATCATTGCAAAAATGTTTGAGGTCCACAATCATGTGCAAAAATGTTTCATAATGATGTGTAAAATTGTTTGAGGTCCACAATCATGACAGTCACATCATCCTTGCTTCCTCTTCTAACGACAACATCCACAAGCTTTCTGCATGAGACCACTGAATGCTCACAAAACCATTCTCAACTTCTCAATTTATCTACACTCAAAGCCCTTGTCGTGTCCACATATGAACAAAAAACCCAAATAGATGCAGAGAATTACTTGGTTGGCAACTTAAGAGAAGATAGAAATGAAAAAAATCAAGTTCGTAAGAAAATGGGTATGAAAGATACCTTGTCCCACAAGCCATCGGATGCCAATATGAGAAAATCATAGTCAGGCGTAATGGGGAGCTTATTCATCTCTGCTTCCATTGATATCAACTCTTTCATGTATATAACGCCTATCCTTTTCAAAACTGTAAGGAAATCCTTGTACTTTTCATACACCATTGTGACAATCAACATATCCACCCTGTAAATTCATTTCAAGAGGCCAATTGAAATTCTAATTTTGAGGCTCAAAAGGGGAGGCCTATTAAACCAGGTATTAATGTTAGTACTTGCTAGATCTTTTAGCCTTTTTTGTGGATTCAATGTTTTAGGAAATGAAGCCCTCCGCATTGAAGCACCCACATCGATCATGTCTCTACGCGTGACCACAAATCCTAGTGCTGGTTTAGAAAATATGAGTTAGATATAAATATTCCAACATTTGGTATTAAAATTTATGACTGAATGGAAATGGTATTAAATTTCACGTATCTGAAAGAAGCATTTTCCCTCGACTGTTCGACCTCTTCGTTTACTCTACCACAATTATGTAACACCAAAACAAAAAAAAAACACTAAAATAAAGATTGAACAAAAACATGATGGGCAAAAAAACTAGCATGCACGCTAAACACAATCAAATGAAACAAACACTGAAAAAAATTGGACAGAATCAGAAAAAGAAAAAAGAAAGTAAAAAAAAAAAGGAAAGAGCCTGTAACCCAATTTAAATTTGAAATGAGCAATGAATTGTTTATAGTTGTCTCTAAAGGTTCAAATTGTGGTGTTAGGGTCTGAGGTAAAATCATGAATTCCCCATTGTACAGGTGAGGGAGGCCAGATGATAGGTTGGTGGTTTGCTTTTCCTACACTCTTTTCTTTGTCGTTGTCATTCTCTTAATGACTACAATTTAAAAACAAATACAAATAGATCAATAATTTTTTTTTTTTTAAATTAATTTATTTAGGAATAAGTGATAAATATATAGTTTAAACAATTGGTCAAATTTATAGATGAGAAAATGAAATTGAATGCACAAGGTAGGACAAGACCATGTAAGTTTAGGCATTGTTAATTTGGGCACCAACACCAAATTTTTGTCATCTTGGCCAAAACTATGAGCGATCCCCTTGAATTTTTATCCACAAAACTTCATAGTTTCCTATTTTTTATCATCCTTATATCTTTCTTGAGATCTTTCTTTATCTATTTCTCATTATAATGCCTAAGGTCGTCTAGGAATTGACCTGAATTGAAGACGATGGTTAGAACTACTCAAGGTTGTGACCCTTTTCATAAGTAGTCAACAATTGTTCATGTTGGATAGTATGGATTGAACACATATGGAGTCCCCTTTCAAGAGCTTTGATGGGTTTACCCAACTCAACTAGTGATATTTAAAGATCATTCATGAGATTTAAAAAATAAATTTATCGCTTGAGTGTCACCTAGGTTTCACTTCCTTAGCAATGAGCTTTCCACCCTTGGATAGCTTGGACATGAAGAGTCCCACAAAGGTTAGTTATCCAAGGGAAATCATTTTCATCTAGTTTGGCATGATTGGTTGGCTGTTTGATTTGGCCTCCATAGGAATCTCCCTTTTATTTGATTCACCTTCTCCTTCATTTTGTGGAATTTATATTCATTTATTAATACCCAAAACTATGTGTAAGAACCTCCCAATCTCATTGCCTCTATAAGGATGGCTTTGGAGCAACTAAATCTCCATACTATAGTAAAGTAGTGGACAAAAGTATCACATACAATATAATCTACCCATGAAGAAAAAAACACTTCAATTGAAGAAGTAATAATTACATGATATTGTCCTTTGAGTATAAATCTAATCTTAGTGGATAATATTTTGGAATCTCCATCTATCAAGAAAGATTCTCCTTTGATTCACGAAAAATGTAATATATATTTTGTAAACACTTCTTTCAAAAAAGCCATGTGAATAATATGAATTCCTCAAGCCCTTTCCAACATATTTATTTTAAAATTATATTATGCTACATATTGTATGAGTCTTACACAAATGATCTTAAATAATCCTTTTATTCTTACCATTCATGTTTATAGCTACTCGAACAAATATATTTACAAATACTTATCCACATACCTTATTATGTGTAATTATCATGTATATCTACATTATTGACAAATGGGGTGTCTCATAAGAGGGTACATGTCACATACAACTATTTGAAGAGCACATGATTATACTAAGAGGGAGCGTGAAACAGTATAATACATTATTTTCATTTTGAAAACATAAACAACAAGATCAATAACAACCACACAAGACTTAAAAATTATGCAACATGAGAGGAACACAAGGAGAACACAATTCGAGTGGAAACCATTATGGGGGAAACCATAGCAAAATATTGTTTTTATATAAATCTCTCTTACAATCTTTGTAGGAACCAATTGCAGGAGACCCTAGTTCCCTCTTATGGGTTTGTAGGCATCAATCCCCATCCATGAACACCAACTCAGCAAGAGATACCAATCTCTTCTTTTGGGAAGCACTAACTTTTAAATGTGTAATTTATACCTTCAAGATGTTTCTTCTTCAATGGATTATGTACATTTGGTTTATCTTCACAAACTCTTCTTACTCTTCGAATTCTACTCACAAATTTGCTACAATGCCTACAAATAAGTTTCCTTTAGATTTGCTTATAATTTTGATTTCGATGCTCTAATATGGTGCATGAGTTTGTTAAAAATGCTTCATAAACATACTAAAAAATGCATCATAATTTTGCCTCGCATATGCTCATAAGTCTTCTTATAAATCTCCTCATAAAATATTTGCAACATGTGTATTCAATCAACTTTCAAAATCTATTGTAGATATTCCTTGAAATGTACTCCAATATGCATAAAGGTCCACTATAATATGCTCCAAACATCTAGTCTAATATGCTTCAAGAATATACTCATAAACTCCTTTTAGATCTAATCATAAGCCTCTTTTGTATCTACTCTTAAATGTTGATGATATATGCTCTTCACTATACTATGAATGGGAAAGATATTTATTAGTTGTTGGACAAGTAAACCTAAAGCCTTCTTATTTTTATACATTGAAAAAATCCCCTTCAACCAAGAGATTCCAAGCACGTGGCATTGTGTGAAGTGTTTGATCTCTCTTTATTTTTGTTGTTGATATTCACTATGTGGTACTCCCTGTTTATGATCATTTCATAAGGAAATGTCTTGATGGCTCGTGGGCTGCAAGCTTGGAATTTGTAATGTATTTACTATTATTTGATCAATGTTGCCATTTTTTTGAGGCTATAGATGCATTGAATCACCACTGCCATTCTATTTTGATAGCATGCTAGCTTGAAGATCTTGTGAGGTTCGAGATGTGAACCATTGTATCACTGTCATCTAGGCTTAATGATCTTGCATACTATTTTATCAAGATGTCATTTTCTTGATATTGTATAAAAACATACCGTGTTGACTCACAACCCATGAGCTATTGCTTGATAACACATTTGACATCATACTTTTTGCTCCATTTTGGTCTTGATTTACTCATTGCATGCGCATGTTTCTCGAGTGCACATAATCTGTAGCATAGTTCCTTTTAGAAGTGTATGGATTGACTATGCACATGCATAATTGTAGATGAGGATCAGTAATAGGGTGCCAAAAATTTCTTAGATTCTTTGGATCTAACCCCATCTTTTCCTTCCTTGCAGGTTCTAGATCATATAGGAGCATACTGGATTCAACCCCAGGTCAACACTTCATTACTTTAGGCAATGTCTGGTACCTTCATTATTTATGTCCATCCACTTATGTATTTTTGCATTCATTCATATTCTTTTGAAAGTTGGCTATTAGTGACCATATATGACCATTCTTGATGTTTTTGGGTCATTTGATGAAAAGATGTAAAAGTTTCTTAAAAGTTGTCATGTTGTCATGACAACATTTTCATTTGTAATGAATTTTTTTTGCAAATTGGTTGCAAGTTGGTTTTGGTCATTTTGGAGGTTGAGGAATGATTATACATCCATAAATTTCCCTATGCAGAAGACTTCAATTGACAACAAATCGGAAGAAATCACCTTATAGAAGACAAAAAAAGGTTGATCCATTTTATGTGTGGTGGTAGAGGGATTGGTAGGGTCTTTAAGAGTTCAAATCAATTTATTGGAAACCATTTTAGTAAGGGTCATTAATTATTTTTTTGACTGTCATAAAAGGAAAAATTGTAATAGTCCTAACTCGCAAAGATTTTGTATTCAAAGATGATGTCGTGAGTTAGGACTATCCAAATGGTGCAGTACCAAAACCTGATTTTGGCATATTTCACATGGAAGTTTTTGAAGAAACTTTTCCTGCAACATCTTTGTTTGAAAATTTAGTCAGATCTACTTTACTAGAAACAATTTGATTTTTCAATTTAGTCATGCTTGCAAAGGCAGACCCAAACTCATTTTCTCGAGTAGAAATATACTCAATTGTATGAAAACTCCCCCCCTGAGAAACACTTGTTGTGGGAATACCGTAACTAGAACTTGAAATTGAGCTAGATTCAGCCAGAAAGCTTTTTGGTGCTATTTGGAAAAGAATACTTGGTCCACTAGAAGGCATTCCAAACTAATTTTGTGTATCAAAGCCTAATTTACTATTGTTTTTGACAGAGGAATATTTCTCACTCAACATTGTTTTTTGTGTATCACTGGTATCTTGCAGTTGAACAGGATTGATATCTTTCACTTTTGGCATCTCATTCTCATTGCTAGTTTGAATGCTTTCTACATCTACACTTTCTTCCTTCACTTTATGATGTAGCCCAAAAACCCTTAAGAGAAATTACTCAGAAGATACACAAAAAAAATGTTACAGAATTTGAATTCTTCATTAACTTCTCCAACTTGCTCTGCCTCTACAATGAAATAAAACTCCTACTTATTACAATTCTAAAAATTACCATATTTGGCATATTTTCAGGAAAAACAAATTTTTCTATTTTTTGGTAATTTTGAAAACTCATCCTATGAATCCCAATTTTTCCCAAGAAAATATCCTGACTAAGGCAAGATGAATTTCCAACTAACCCACGAAATCAGAAGAACGATTTCAGATTTATTACAAAAAATAAAACTCAAAAAACTGAAAAGAAATAGAAAAAGCTAATTTTGGAGGTCAAGATGAAATTTTAGGCTCTCAAAAAAAGGTCAAAATGGCCACCAACAGAGCTGGATCAATTGGAATTTCCATTAATTCTTCTTCACGAATCTGCCTGTAAAATTTCAACCAAAACCCACATCCGAGTCAAAAGTTATGACCCTTTGAAGCTCCAACATCACTTTAACTAGGAGAGAAGTTGGTTTCTCATTGGACACTGGGTCTGTCACATTATTACCCTTTCCGGATGAACCTTCATCACACTTTCCATCTAAGTGATCTCTTCTCCATGCTTCATAACTTGAGAATTTATAGTATTTACATCCGCTTCATTTCTTTCTGAGATTGTGGAAGGTGTTTTCTCAACAGGAACCACCTTCATTTTGTTACTATCCTTTAGCAGAACAGTTGTATTATTATCTCCTATCTCAATCATTTGACTATCAGAATTGTTCAACTATGGATCCTCAAAATTAACATATTCTCTTGTTACTGGCATTTTAGAATCGAAACTTGAAGGAATGGGCTCTTCAGACTTCTTGTCTTCCGTTAATTTAGCCACCAATGCATGAACCATGGGAAAGGAAATAGGTGTGACCACAAGCTCAGATACATTCCATACTTCTACAATTCTATTAATGGAATTGGAAAACTAAAAATTTTAGCGATAAGAAGGATTTCATGATAAAAGTATACAAATAATGCACCTTTCTTAAAATGTAGAGTAAAAAGGACAACATTTACATCACTTAAAAGAAACAGATTTATCAAATTTACCTGGTAATAGAAAACAAGTTCATGTTCCCTTCAATCGTTATACACAACAAAACAGGCCTCGGAGGAAGTTGATTTATTCCCCCATCTTCTGTTGGAATGCTAACTTGAAAATCAACTGAAGTTCTATTCATTGTCATCCCAACCACAAAATTTTCATCATCATTTTTTGTTTCAATAGATTAATCAGTATATGCATCAAGGAAGACTAAGCTTATAATTGTGTAAAAATAATGGCAAGAGCTAGTCTTCCTTCTAATTACAAGAATGTGCATTTGAAGTGCAATTGTGTTTACTAATTCCAACCATATAGATGCCAAGCAATATGATGAAATGACATATACACAATTCAAAAAACTTAACACAAATCAGACACATGAAAAATATATTAATACCTACTTTTTAAAATTTATGTTATGTGTGGTTCATGATTCTATAAAGATAAAATCACTTGACCTATGGAAACCCACAATAAATTGAAGGAGCCTTGCTTTGTTAGTAAAGGTAAAAGGAATTAACTTACTTCGAGAAAAATAAACCTGCCATTAGGAGATTACAAATTTTCACTGGCAAGAAACTTCACAATTCTTAAACATGTTTCTAGGATGATGTTTGATGACAAAATGTTACAACACTGAAAAATACCTGGAGAAAATTTGACCACCTTACCCTACCAAAGATTTCATTATTCTTAAGTTTTCTAATTAATAAGTGTCTTTGTCAATTTTCAAGTTGGAGACAAAGGCTCTCTCTTTTTTTTATTTTAATAAATTCTACCTTTTACTAAAAAACGAACCAGGATTTCATCACATAAAAGCAGTCAACAAAATTTTAATCTGGATTTATTCTCAGAACTCTACATTGGATCAACAATGGCTTTCAGAAATTACTTGTAAGAATTATGAGGAATACTATTGTACAACTGACTTTGTACACTTTATAGGGTTTACTGAATTCATTGCCTTGAGATTCACTACTTTTTAGCATTAAATCTATTTTAATATTTTTTAAAATTTGTATTAGGGAGATGCCATATGCTCTTCTCACTGTAATAAGTGATTACCACTTGTACTCTCTAGACCCATCAACCACTTTTCTCTTAGTTTTAAGAATTCTTTCTTAGTGTTTGAGTCCAGAATAACTATCCTTGTTCTAAAAAAACTGTCAGAGTAGCCACACATAACAAAACCTATGAATTGAAGTCTTGATTTTGGTACTGCACCATTTGAAATTGTAATATTCCTAATGTGAAAAGATTTTGTATTCTCTTGAGATCAATTGATTTCTATGTTGGATTGTCTTCTTCACTTTAGTACGTCTCCTCTTTGGAAATTTGTTCATCAGTATACATAACTTCTCAATATCATTACCTAGCATACTCAATCTGCTACCAATCTTCTTCAATTGCCTTCAAGGTGTCACTAACAATACTTATGCAGTGACTGGACCTTGGATGTTAGGTGCCACCGACCATGACTCCAAATATAATTGAAATATTTTTTATTTCAATTTTTAAAATCATAAAATGAATAAAATTTAAAGATCACAAATTAAGATAATCTTTGTCTTCACTTAAAAAAAAAACATAAAGCTCATAAAGCATGGTAAAAACATAAAGCTCATAAAGCATGGTAAAAGAGGGCCCTAACTGTGGTAAAATGGGAAAGTTTCCACTTTGCACTGCTCTTCTATTGTGAAGCTCGAGCTCAATTTGGAAGCTTGGAGCCTTTTGATCTTCATATGGAAACTTCTAAGGAACTATGTTATAAAATTCAAGGCATGAAATTTTATACTTTTTGACATCATACTTTTTGCTCCTTAGCATTGAGTTTACAATGTGGGGGAGTCAAAGAAAATATATGTACAGTTATAACATTTCATGCCTTGAAATTTTATAACATAGTTCCTTAGCATTTGATCTTCATATGAAAACCATGACTTGAGGTAGGCATTCGAGCTTTGTCTTCTCATTAACTCAATTTCATTTTGATGGCATTTGTTGATTTAATGGCACAATATGAATGTTAATACTGGCATTGTTTACATCTTTGCATTTGGAATGCTTGATGACCCGCGAGATTTGAGAGCTAGAGCATCGTTTCTATTACCTTCAAGGAATTGTGTGAAGTGTTTGATCTCTCTTTATTTGTTTTTCTGTTGATATTCACTATGTGGTACTCCCCGTTTATGATCATTTCATGAGGAAATGTCTTGATGGCTCACAGGTTGCAAGCTAGGGCATCATGGATTATTTATGAGCTCACTGTTTAATATTGGCATTGTTTACATCTTTGCATTTGGAATGCTTGATGACCCGCGATATTTGAGAGCTAGGGCATCATGTCTATTACCTTAAAGGGATTGTGTGAAGTGTTTGATCTCTCTTTATTTATTTTGTTGTTGATATTCACTATGTGGTACTCCCCATTTATGATCATTTCATTAGGAAAAACATGGTATCTTCTTTCCTATCTACAACATTCTTCTAAGTGCACATGTCCTGTAGCATGGTTTTTCTTTCAGAAGTGTATGCCTTGACTATGCACATGCATAATTGTAGATGAGGATCAGTAATAGGATGTCATTCATTGCTTAGATATTTTTGATCTAACCCCAATCTCTCTTTTCTTTGCAGGTTTTGGATCACACAAGAGCACACTAGATTCATACCCGGGTCAAAAATTCATCACTTCAGGCAATGTCCGGTACCCTTATTATTTATGTTCATCCTCTTATGTATGCCTGTACTCTTGCATATTCTTCTGAAAGTTGGCTATGATCACGGCCTGTGTGAGCCCAGATGATTTTATCTTTCATCTCCTTTCCGTGTATAGTATATACAAGTTATTTGGCATATATATACATGCAATCTTTAGATGCATAAATTAATTTTCCTTTACATGTATCTTTTCATGAAATGAACACAAATTAAAAAAGATCATCTAATAATGCAAACTAGGGTTAAGGTCTGATACTATAGTAGTGAATTCAGAAATCTATCTCTTGGGATCTAGAAGAAGAGGATAAAGGGTATCCAAAAAGGGTAGGATATTTCCAAGTCACTTGGAGAATTTGGGAGTTGTCCACAAAAATAGAGAAAGGAGGGCTAGTAGGTTGACTGTCCTAATTTGAGTAGGATAGATTGTGGGTGTGTAGGAAATGAAAAAGTGAGTGTTTCCTAGTGTATTAGGTTAGAGTAAGACCTTCCCACCATTGTATTGAATTCCCATATAGTTGGGATAGAAATTCTTCATTTTGGTCTATTTGAGGGAATTGATCCCTAAAGCCTAAATTAGATCCAACTTGTGAGGAGTCCCTAGGAGTCAGGGAGAGTTGTGGAATAGTAAGTCCACCTAAGAGGGGAAGTATAGATCCTTAAGGAGTTGTTGGATCAAGTAGAAGACAAAAAAAGTGTATAAGAAGCAAGAGGGAATGCTGATCCAGAAGAAGGTGAATGCTTGATGTTTAAAAGGACTCTATTAAAGAATGATGCAGACAAAGAACCACCTCAGAGAAAGACTCTCTTTAGGAAAACATGCAAGGTGAAAGGAAAGGTGTGTAAAGTAATAGTACATTCTGGCTCAATAGATAATCTTGCATGCATAGAAATGGTTAGAAAGCTTGGTTTGAAGAAGTTACCTCACCCTAACCCATATAAGGTCTCATGGTTAAACAAGAGCAACAAGCTCTTGTCAATGAACAAGTTTATGTGGAGTTTCACGTAGGTGACTACAAGGACAAGATTTTGTGTGATGTTGCAAAGATGGATGCCTGACACCTATTATTAGGGAGGCCTTGGTAGTATGATGTGAATTCAAAACATGATGGGCGAAGCAATGCTTATGTGCTTACTAAAGATGGAAGGGAGTATACAATGAGACCCTTACTAGATGATGGGAAAGAAACAAACCAAGTGACTAGTGTATACAATGAGACCCTTACTAGATGATCCATGCATGATAAATATATATATTTTAAATATAACATACCATCACAATTGTGACGGTATTTAGAGAACGACCGACGCTAAAGCACTACATGTGACGTCCAGATGTTGGAAATAGCCGACAGCTGGATGTCGCATGTACAACATATCTGTCACATACCATTGTACTTGTGACACTCATAATGTGTAATTATGACATGTTAACCATCGTAGCCATTGCATATTACGATGGTCAATACCGTCGCAATAATAACAGACATACCAGCCGTCGATGATTCTGACACAAAAACTGTAACACCGGTCTGTGTCGCTTGATCGACGGGGTAGTGTCAGAATTGTGATGCATAGACATTGAAAAAAAGACTCAAATTTACTAGTGTGATTCCTCTTCAGCATTAACTATTATGATCTCTCCTTGCATCGAGCCACCTACTCCAGTTGTTGAGGGCATATCCGAGGACATTCATCTCCTCCCAGATGATAGATTCAACCCATCTATTGGCCCTTCTTCATTGGAGATTCCATTACAGGAGTCTCATGCATTCTCATTTGAGAATCAGTTAGGCCTTCCAGTTTCACCTCTCATTCAGGGGTTTCCTTTTTGTTTTGTGCCTTTATTTCTTCTGCATTGGAGTTCCATTGGTTCGATCATTTCCACAGGGGTTCTATCTTTCTGGGGGGCTTTGGTGTCTTATCCCTCACTCATGGGGGGGCTGGTTGTACTTATGGTTTTGAGAGAGTCTCTTGAGCCTTTTCTTTTCTGCATTTTTCTATCTCTTTTTGGAGAGGTGTTTTTCCCACTGGGTTTTCTCCTCTTTCTCCAGTTTACAAAGATTTCCTTGTATTGGGTATCTGATCAAGCCTTATTTTCGGGACCCATTTCCTGCTTTCATAGATGTGCTAGGTTAGCTTACCCCTCGAGCTTAGCTTAAGGGGGGGTGTTAGAGTAATCATATTTTATGCTTATCAATTAAATCACTTTGGTCTAATTAATTAAGTTATTTTATTACTCTTTAGTGCTTAAGCTTTCTCTTAGGTGCATTAATAATTAATTATTTTATTAATTATTAATGTGCAACCTAGATTTTTTAGTCTTTAGGGTTTTGTTCACCTTTATAGGTTGAACCTTGTAATTCTTCTTTCATAACTTGGAATACATTTTTTCTCTCACATTTTTGAGTAATTCTGAGTTCTGCTTTTTCCTCCTTTGTGCTTCTCTCTTGTAACAGGTATTTGCATGCAGGTGTTCTTCGGGTTCTGTAGATTTGTATTTCTCAAATCCTACACCTATCATTTCCTCAAAATTTTAGACCTATCTCATTCTTCATTTTCTTTGATACTCTTCATAGGTTTGAACCAAAGAGATGACTCCATTTCCTGCAATCCTTGGAACTTACTAAAACTGCTTCAATAAATTTTGGGGTTGTAATCAAAGCAAGCAAAGTGACATCATAGAAATTGATCCCTATTATATGACATGTGTGAGATGTCAAAGTAACATTATTGATTATTAACATTTAATCCCTTCCAAGTACTCATTTTTTCTAGTCATCCATCCAATCCGCATACCACCATCTAGTCAACATACGACACCCATCATCTTGTCTATTCATCCATTCATTCCATAAATCACCTCCTACTCAAAAAACCATTGTTTAAAAACTATTTAACTTCCTATTAGATTTTTGGGACAGAAATCAATTACCCATTAATTTGAACAGTCATCTATGATTTATTTATAAATTTGAAATTATACCACTAACATTGTGTCACATCAACATCCCACTAAGAGTAATGAACTTTAAATTTTTAAATTTGAGTTTCTAAAATTTATCCACTTAACTTGAAAAGCCTTCGTAATCATATCAACTGAATCTTATAGACTTACCAAACTTATCCAAGCCTTGAAGCACCTAATAATCTGTAATAAAAGACCAAGGTCAAACTTCTGCTCCAAATCCCCTAGAATAAGAATAGATAAAATCTGAATATCAAAATGTGGAAACTCCATCCTAATCCTTCATTGATTTACTCTTCTTGGCCTTAAAGGGAGTCAAACCAAAGAGATTACTACTAATATTCTCTTAGATATAATACTTCAAAAAAAATTAATCTAATCCAAGTCACTCACTCCCTACTTGTACTCTTTTTCGATCTAATACCTCAACAAATAGTAAAATAATTCATGTCCAAATTGTAAACATGACTATACTAATCTAAACCATCAAGAATAATCATCAAGTTTTCACCGTCTTATCCAATTTCATGAAAGAAGTGGTTTTTGTTTGATCAGGATCCTCACCATCCATTTTCCTTAGATGAGATATTGTTTTCCTCCCATTCTTTTTGTTTGGAATTAAACCACAACCTGGCTTAATCTTTGTTGATGTTGATATTTAAATACCCAATTGATTCTCTTTGCTTAAGATACTCTGATTCTCCTTAATTGATTCTTTTCCCACCCATGTTTCTTCCTACTTTGAAATAACCATACTCAACATCCTATCTATAAATCATTGTTTAGAATCTAATTATTCCCTACTCAGTTCCTTTTCTGGGTTCGTAGGTCCAAAAAAATCATAAATAACATCTAGTTTTATAGATATACTCTCACCCTCTACAATATTTTCTAGCTCAATCTCACTCCCTTCTACAACTTTTACTCCTTCAACCCCCATCCTTAATGCAAGGGCACAAGGAATACAAGGGTCAATAGAAATACCTAAGGTGAAGATCATGAAGAATATAATATATATTGTACCTATAAGGTCATTCAAATATGTAATATGGCTATTCAAGTCATTTGGTTGTAATTGAAAAGTTTATGAATGTAATTGCCCAAGTTGGCAAAGCAGGCCTAAGGGTCACTATAAGGTCTAAATAACCTTAAGGGTAGTATTATAGGTTTGGGTTATAGTTTTGAGGCCTATAAAAGTGTTTGAACACTAATGGGGCTTGTAGTTTTTGTGTTGACAACTTTAGTTGTCAACTTGACAACATTTACAACTTCTGTAATAAGTCTAAATAGGAAAACAATCAGTTTTAGATTGTTTTAGTCAGTTTGGAAGTAGTTCAAGGTTGGTTGGTCAAATTTTTGGTATTTAAGAGACCTCTTTTCATTGTAATGAAGAGGGAGAGCATGGGTTGGTCGAAGAGATAAGAAGATACAAGGTTTTAAAAAGAAATATAATGATGTTTTAAGACTGCATTTCTCTTATTTTTCCAGAATACAATCACTGTCTTCACATTTTATGCCACCTTAATGGATTTATTTTTAAATTCTTATTTATTGGAGGTATTATGGTAATGAACTATCCTTCTTTGTGCAGTGGAATCAACCCATTTGGTCTTGTACACAAGGAGAACTCTGTAATCTAGAAAAGACAGTTAAAACCCTCCCCTACGTTAAGCCAAGAAAGTAAAACAGTAATTTATTTGATGTTTTCATGTTGAATAAGGAATATTGATGTGAGGTAATGATGGAGGACACTTTTCAGATTACCCATGGTCATTTTTAGAAAACTATGCATCTAGAGCATATGCGATGGAGGCAGAGGAGTGACTGGACTTTCACAGAGGGAAGAGAAGATTGATTGTCTTAGTCAGAAGATTGGAGGTTTTTTCCATACCTTAAGTGTGCTTGGGCCATGGAGGCTTAGTTGGATGAAGATATTAATTTATACCACAAGGAGGGAACTTAGAGTAGGAATATAATCCCATTGTAAGAGTTGAACAGTTAAAGTTGCAGAGGTTGATATGATCCTTGAATGACAATGTTTTGGTGAGTTGACTAGTTTTATGTAGAATTTTAAATAAAATGGATTAATGAATTTTTAGGGGTGTGGATAGAGTCTAGAATGATGTTATAATGTCTTGTTGATAAGGGAACAAATATAAAAGGCTTGGGGGGAATAATTTGAATGATTGCCCCAAGTATGGAGTCAAGGGCTGTAGAGTTACTATCTTTTAGGAAAGTCAATAGTATTTGTTGTGTAGACCAGAGGGGGGTAAAGGGTGTAGTATCTTTCATGAAGGAATAAGGGTTTCCATTTGTTTTTTGGTATAGAGGAATCCAATAGTTAAATTCTAAGTATCAATCAAGAGTCTAGTGGGACTGTGTATGAGGACAGTCATAGGAAAGTGGAAGAATGTTGAAGCATGAAACTTCAATGGGGATGCATTGCAGTTGGTTGTGGGTCTAGGTGAGTGGATCCAAGTTAGAGACCTTGAAAGATTTACAAGGAAGAGCATGTGGAGAAGGGATACAAGTTGGATAGGGAAGGTTAAAGACCCTAGAATCCATTAGAGTGGGCAGTTGGAGTTTGGTGAAGGATCAAGGCCTAGTATGCCTTGAAATGGAGATTGATCTCATGATGTGTGGGATGGTGTATTACCAAGTGGAAAGAAGTCAAAGGTGGGGTATGGTTTGAATTGAAGGACAAAGTTCAAGGTAAATAGAGCTTCTTCAAAAGTATGTTTTTTGGGTTACCTTAAGTTAGACCTTTCTATAAAGCCTTAAGTTGAGTCTAATTTCTTAAGAGGGTTCAAAGATTTGGTGAATCCCTTGGGTTGAGTTAGGTTCCTTAGAGGATTATAGGAGGGCTCTGCATCAGTCCTCCAAGATTCTATACAATAATTATTCTTTTTCTTTCTTAAATTCTTATTCCTATTCATATGTAAAGGTAGAAGTCCTCCCAAAAACCTATAAATTTGTATCTATCTTTATCATTACCTAGGGATTGGAAACCACCATTTGCTGGGATGTGAATTTTGAATTTTCCTTCTTATTGAAATTAGAGGATTGTTAAAGTAGTTGAATACTCAAATCTTCTTTAAAATATTGATTCCATTTGTTCAACCTAAAATTCTCAAAAAAATAATCTTTATGTTTTCTTAATAAAGGTAATGATCTAAAACCTTTATGATTTTTTTTTTCCAAAAATCTGATTGATTTCCTCCATCCAGTCTTGGAGTTTCCAAAAATTTCTATCCGGTAACTCTGAGACCCACAACCATTGTCTTTCTTTCTAGTAATTCCTAGGGGTTTGCCTCTGCCTCTTTTATTCATTTATGGATTTCAATCTCCCTTTTGTTGGGCTGATATTTTTTTGTTTATATGGTTCTCCTCATTCTTCTCCTTAGATTCAACTTTATGAACTTTAGGAAAACCTTGTTGGTTATCTATTGAAAGTTGTTCAGAATTATCTTTGACCATGGTTGTTCAATTCAAGGATAGATTGTGAGTTGTATTTCCTTGGACTCTACCTTCTTCATGATCTTCTTCTAAAAAAAATTGATCTACAATTTCTTTTGTAATCTTAGTTTGTGTTTCTCAGAGACATATTTTCACAAAGTCTTCCAAATCTTGTTTATGAAAATGATCTAAGGAAACTACAAATGTTTGTGAATTTTCCCTTGTATCACATCTAAACCCTCTAATGGACAGATTTATTTGGGAATAATTTTTTTTTTATTTCATCTTCCTATTTTGATATCCATTAAATATTCTTGGAAAAAAAGTCGCCCCCAAACCTTTTCAAGATCCTTTTCCCTATATGATAGAGAATAATTATATGCTTCTTTTTGAAGTCTTTCCTTGACCAGGAAAATAGTCCCCTCTTATAGTTTTCCAGAAAATCCCTATCTATCAAAAATTTGTTCCTTTGAATATCCCTATCTATCAACAAGTTGTTCCTTTGTTTTTCTCCATCACTGAAAAGAAATCCATCATCAAACTTATAATCATTATGAAATACCCAGAATAATTTCAATAAAAAATACAGAATATAAAGGATTGATAAACTTGAGTCTTTTTTAAAATTGGCTAGAATCTACTTATCATGTGACTTCTCCAATTATCAACTTCTGAGAATAAATAAGATGTGCTTCTGTAGAATGGAGTATGACTACAAATACCTAGATCAATGTCTATCAAATATGCCTCTTGAAAGCCATCATTACTCTAATTTAATGAAGTTAGGATTGTGAGTAGGGCACCCATTTCCAACACAATATCTTAATAGATTTATATTTTTGGTACCTCTTCCCCTCTTCCCTAGATCCCATAATCCATGTTCTTGGAATCCATCCTTTTTTTAAATAACCTCCTGCCTAATTGATCTACTTTTTTTATCATTGAAATCTTTACCCCCAAAGTCTAGTGATTGCTGAGGTCGAGGCGCTAGAATCCTCTTCCCTGCAAAAATTTCTCCAAACGTCTCTCCAAGCACTACTATTCCATTTCGGGATACATATCCTCATAATTTATCTCATTGCATTTAGATTTTATGAATTTTACTAGATTCGTATAAATTTGGAAAACATTAGGGTCATATCACTTGTTTTCTTGTGCTAGAATATTACATGCTTATCATACAATGCTATTTTTAGTTGATCAAATATATTTTTCTCGTTTCCTAGTGGAGGAGTAATGCATTATTTTTTTAGAGTAGGTTGAATTTGTTTCTATAAAAAAAGGAATCCTTTTCAAATTTTCCCTTTTATTTCATTTCAAAATTCTTATGAATTTTATTCATTAATTATTTTACAAATATTTGATATTCTTATCTAAATATAATGGTTTAAAATGTGTATAATTTTATTTTACTTTTAATCAATTTAGTCTTACTGTACTAGAACAATTTATGTTTTTAATAATAACAACAACATGAACAAGGGTGTTGTCCCATTACAAGACTCCCCATAGGGATCGTCAGAAGATCACCATTTGTAGCACATTAACAACAAGACAAAAAACTATCAACCATGCTTGCCCCTATAAAAAACAACCCAACACTTACCAATAACGAAGCATATAGCAGTCCAAAAAAAGAAAATAGAACATACCACCAAAAGTATAGAGAGTAGTATACATTCTTGAGTTGTGCCAAGCTGAGAAACCACTCTTTGTTTGCTATACGAAAAATTGAATGAACATACCACCAAGTGGTTTTCGAGCTTTGCATTTCCTTGAGTGCAAACCAAACAACTTCCTTTAACCTATTTTCTAGACCTACAATTTCATAATACATATTTTTCATACCCTTATTGATATTATCAATGTCAGATTTCATTTTCCCAATATCACTCCCAACTTCATTCTATTCTGTATGGATCTCCATCACAATAACATTCTGCTCTGCACTGAGTGGGAACATGGAGTGGCTTTGATTTCGGTAGGAGGGTCCAAATAAGTAGAAATCATTTTTAAGGCTCCCTAAGACATATAATAGAATATTCATTGTCCATTTCCTCCTCCTCCTTACTCGCAGTGTATTCCGAGTCCTCAAAAAAAGAAAAATCAATACATTTTTTCTCTTTTTCTTCAAGTTTTGTAGCCAGCCTATTTGAGCAGTGAGGGGTGCTCATTTCCTCAATAATTTCTACCTCCGAATCAATCTTCTTAATATTCAATTCTTCCTTCTTGGGTGGTTTTCTATCCTGGCTAGGATTCTCCTAATTGTTACCCATAGGATTATCTACAGATTCTATGGGGGAGATCTCTATAGGACCTTAAGACCACGATTTTTGAGACATCATTTTTTACTAGGACTAACAACAGGAATAATACTAGAAAAGGGAGGAGTGGGAGAGGGAGGGGCTGGTTGGACCGAGATAGTGTGAGGAGGATAGAGGGAAAGATGAAATTTATGCAAAGGGTAGATGAGGCCCTATTGTAACATGGCCTAATTCTTCCCCCCTTTTTAACATCCATAATTTCCTTTGCATTAGTGTCCATGGAATGGAGTAGGAAGAACGAGATGGAGATAAGGTCGTGATTTCTCAAATGGTTTAGGAAAGGGAGATGATAATAGTAAAAAACTCCAAAGAGACCTTCTAAAGTAAAATATTTCAAGACCACGAAACATAGTTGAGCCCAAGGATCTGGAAGCTTTTCACAGTTGAAAGAACCACAACATTTAACAGGTTGCTCCTTCCCCCAAAAGAATTGGTTCATGATGAAAACATCATGAGTCCTACTAGTTTTATTCCACTTCCTACCATTTGTAGAGAGGCTCATAGCTTGAGATATGACCTCATCACTGACCTCAAAGATAATGCCACCAAAAGAGACTCTCCTTTCATTCGAAGGGGAAATGAATTTACGAGACAAGCTCTCATCAAAACTAGTCATGTTCTCCATAAATTGATCAATGCCTCCCTCTTTACAAAAAAAATACATACCAGGATCATTCTAATAATCATCCACCTTGTTGAGATCAACATGAAGCCTAGCACCACCCATGGTCACCGAAATCAGAGTGGTAGCAGAGCTAGTTTAATAATTATTCGGGATGAAAATATAGAGTAGAACAAGTCTCAAAAGGGAAACATGTAGATGAATAGGCTCAACTTATCGTAAATAAAGGTAGTAATAAATGGCGTTATTATTGCAATAAAATCTATCCCAAATATCATTTTTTAAGAATCCTTCATCACGTGTGATAATTCTATCACTCGTAAGCCAAGATGGCTAAAGTTGCCTTCTAACCTGTTATGAAATCCAAGGAAATTCGATGGAAAGAAGGGACCATTATTATCCCAAGTTCCAACCATCATACTTCAACACCACATCAACCAATATGTAATACTAATGATACATAGGTAGTGACGTTTCAAAAGGTATTGGCCACAAGCATGGTTACCACCAACTTGTTTAATAGTAATGAGCATTAAATCCAAATTCAAAAAAGGGGTAACATTCAAGTTACACCCTATGGCTCTGATAGAACCAACCCAAAGATAATAGATAGAAAATTTAAAAATCATTGTTGACGGTGACATTGTATTCTTCTCACCTTAAGATACCCATAGTAGTTTCTGGTAGTAGACTCACATTTCTCCAACACCACAAATCATTTAGGTGCAGCCCCAAAGTAGCCAGGGAGTCAGCCGCATCATTTCCCTCTCTATAGATATGTTTCAGGGCGATTCCATCCAGTCTTTTTAAAATAATTCTAATGTTCTTAATTATCTCCTCAACCTTCCATCTAGCAGAAGCAAAGCCATGGGTAGATTTGATGATAATTTTGGAGTCTCCTTCAATCTCAAGGAAGTTAATACCAATCAAAATAACAATTTTGAGACCCCATAGAGAGCCATTCCCTCAGCTTGGTTCACTGTATTCCCCTTTAGATGACCAGAGAAAGGAGAAATAAATTTAACTCTATGGTCCCTTATAAACCCACCTCCACACTCCACATCAAGAATTTTGGCGGCACCATCAAAATTTAATTTTTGCCAGTGCTGATGTGAGGCCTTCCAAACCGTGGTTTCCTGGCATTTTTTTTGGAATTATCATATCTATCAAAATCATGAGAGAGTTTCCAGTGCTGATAAAATTCTTTATATAAAGCATAGGGAGGGAAACTAGGGATTTTCCAATGGGTTACTGGGATTTTATCAAGTAACAACTTGCTGCAAGAGAGGAAGACATTTTTGGAGAAATAACAGTATCCCTGAAGATCCTATTGTTCCTTTCTTTACAAATACTCCAATAGACATGGGAGGGAATGTGTCTCCACAAATACATGATAAGAGAATGATTCAAGGGGGCAGGGTCCAATCAGTAAACTATTGAATGTTATATCTGAAGACCCACTAAAGACTGAACTTGTGAAGGATCTTTTTACATATGCGGGAAGCAAACTGACAATGAATAAACAAATGATTGATGGTTTCCACAAGAATTTTGCACATAACATATCTATTGGAAATATAAAAAACTCTCTTCACAAGATTATCTTGAGTCTTGATTTTCCCATTCATTAAAAACCACCATAAAAAGTTGATTTTTGGAATTAGCTGCGCGTTCTAGACTTTTTTCCAGCATTTAGGATCACCCTAGTTCTTAATCAGCAGATTGTAAGCCAATTTGATAGTGAAAGCACCTGACTGAGAATTAGTCTAGATAAAATTATTAGCTCTAGTAAACATGGGGATCCTTAGACCATCCAAGAATAATTGTAAATCCTCAATTATAGTAGAAAATTAGGTATGTTCCTAAAATACCAAGTCAAGTTCTTCCATTTCTCTCCAGGGTCCACATAGTCCACAATATATTCACCAAGACATAGTCTTTAGCCTATCCTTCAGAATCCTAAACTGACCATCACCAAGTTACTTATCCTTAATCTAGCTGTCCTCCTAGAATCTAGTGCTTCTTCCATTCCCCAAATATCATTTTAAACCAACCCTCAGGGTGGTCCTACATTTGAGAATGTTGTTCCAGATTTTTGAGCCAGAGGGTAGATCCCAGTCATCAAGGGCTCTATTAAAGTGGTCCCTATTGAGTATTTTTCATCCATGACTTTGCATCAATCCCCCAAACCAACCACAAGGTTCCATCTAATTTTCATAATCAGTTCTTTATTCAAGTTGGTAAGCTTACGGATCTCAAGCTCCCTTGATCTTTGGGAAGACAAATCATATCCTAATTCACCAGAACCATTCTTTTTCTCTCTTTGACACCTGTCCAAATACAATTTATTTGGATTTTCTCTAGTTTGTGAGCCATAGACCCAAAGATCTTGAATAAAGAGAGGAAGTACACAAGAATTCCTTGGAGGGAGGCAGAGAGGAGTTGGAGATTTCCAGCATTGCTCAATTAAAGTTTGCATTTCCAACCAACCAATTTACTTTGGATTCTTTCCATGATAGTATTCCTAAATTTCAAGGTAACTTCTTTTACCATAAGGGTAAGGACCAGGTAAGTGCTTGGGAGGCTAGAATATTGACGACCCAAAATGTTAAGAATTTTGGATTGAAGATCGGTTTATTGTTGAAAAAATATATACTACTCTTATTATAGTTTATATTGACCTGGAGCTCTAGCATAATCCCCCTGAATATTCTTCCATTCCCTTTCCTCCACAACCGAGGATTTACCAAAGATGAAAGTGTCATCAAAAAATTATTGTAGAAAAGAGGGGGGGGAGAGTGGAAGCAAGTTTAACTAACTGAATTCTACTTGTAGAGGCCAGGTTCATGACATTGTGGCCTAAGAATTCAACAACCATAATGAAAAGGTAGGGGGATAGGAGATCACCCTTCTCAAGAACTTTACTAGAATTAATCTACCCCAAGGGACCCCATTAACAAGAACATAAAATCAGACAGTTTCTACATATTCCGTAATTACTTCAGCAAACCTATGAGAAAACCCCAACTTCAAAAGGACTTTATAGAGAAAGCACTAGTTAAATTTATCATAAGCTATGGAGATATATAACTTAAAATCATTACCAAGGTCTTTACACCTATCCATGGATTGAATTAGCTCATGTGTTGTAATAAAAGCATCTAGATTTGTCTCCCTAGGACAAACCCCTTTTGATTAGGGATGATAAACTTATCCAAAAGAGGTTTTAGTCTATTCACAAACACCTTTGTAAAAATCTTGTAGATAGTATTGCATAAGCTGATCGGCCTGAAGTCAGACACGCTTTTAGGGTCCTGGGATTTAGAGACAAGAACAATGTAAGTATCATTCATCTTCTTCAACAGATTAACCATCCCAAGGAAGTCCCTCGGAACCTTAGTAACATTAAAGCTGACAATGTCCCAAAAATCTTGGAAGAAGGCAGGGGGAACCCATCTGACCCCAAAGATTTATAAGCACCCATAGCAAAAATAGTCATCTTAACTTCTTCATCAGAGACCAAAGAAAGGAGAAGATCATTAGCTTCATCACTAATTGCCAAGGGGAGATGAATCAGAAGATGATCTTGTAGCTCAGTATAATTTTTGTCAGTACTATTTTAGTACATCTGAATGAAATAGGAGGAAGTAACCTGAACATGTTGGTCATAATCACTAACCTCTTGTCCATGCTCATCCAGTAAACATTTGATGGTATTTCATTTTTTTATGCTTGCTAGTGGTTCTGCGGAATTACGAGTTCCCTCTTTCAACCATTGGACCCTCGATCTTTGTTTCTAGTAGATTTCTTCTTTTGCAAGGTTGCTCTTACCAATTAGCTCCACATTCCTCCTCTTCTAAATTTAAGGATTGAGAGAGATTCCTAGTAGCCATTTGGTTATGTATCCTATCCAGTTGAGCATAAATCTCCTTCTTTTCAAAGATATCTCCAAACACGAATGTATTCCAATCTTTTAGTTCCCTCCTAATAAGGTCCAACTTTTTTGAAAATCTATACATAGCTGAACCCAAGATAGGGGTAGACCACCATCAAAGAAAAAGGTCTCTAAATTCTGGATGAGCGGTCCACGTAATCTCATACCTGAAGGGAAGAGGACCAAAGCTAGGCATATCAATCTAGTGAAGGAGCAGAGGGCTATGGTCAGAAGCAATCTTAGGGAAAGATCACAGAGTAGTATTAATTCTCATATCGCATGTGGAAGAGATTATAAATCTATCAAGTCTAACCTGAATGAGGTGGGTACCCTTCCTATTATTGGACCATGTGAAGGGGTTACCTTGCAACTCCAGGTCAAAAAGACCCATTTTGTTGATGAAGTAGGAAAGATTGCTCATACTATTAGTGCAGTCCATTAGGCCTCCCAACTTCTCAGAGGGAAATAAAGGAGAGTTGAATTTATGTTAAGTGAATTTGTAGCTGTGATATACTAATAATTTTAACATTCTACACAATCTACTAATAATTTTAACATTCTACACAATCTACATATAATAAACAGAAAAAAAACTTTAGAGAATAATTTATTTAAAATATATATTAAAACTTTATTATCAATAAATTAAGTAAAATAGTATTCATCTTTAAACTAAAGTGTCCTACCTATATTAAGAATGTGATTAAGAAAATAAAATCAAGATAAGGTACATATATATTATAAACTTAGGATACGAATATATATAAATATATATCATAAATGTATTGAAAGATATGAGACATTATCTTTTAATAATTTTATTGAAATATAAAAATTAACGAAAAGACCTACCTTTTCATAGCGAGGAAACTTAGCTGTAATATGGCTTGTACTTGACTGGTGCACAATATGACTTGTTGGAAGAAGGTTCTTCAAGAGAAAGAGAGATTGCAAAGTTTTATTTGCATTGTCAGAAGATGTTTTTCAGTGGATAATCCATGAAGAAATTAGTGCTTTTACATTGGTTGCCAGGCCCATTTTGTTCTACTTACAACAAGGATAGAAAAATCACCAAAATGTGTCATGGATAAAATTCAATGACAAATATAATTTGATGAACATCTAGAGAATTTTAATAATATTAATGTAAAAGATCAAGAGATATTTTTAACAATCTTCTGTTCATTTCAGTGAATTGGCATTTGAATCGTTAAATTTATCATGTTTCAAACAGTTTGGTTAGACTACTCATCTTCAAGTTATTTGGATAAAACGTCATTCAATTTTAACCGCCCTTTTGTTAATGAAATACAAGTTTGTTCTTCCCTAACTCTTTTGGGGAACATACATCTACATGTCTAACATCTAAGATGATGGGAACTGGTCTCAACTACGCCACTAAAAAATCTACCCTTTCCCCCAATCTCAACTCCCACTCTTTTTATTATGCCCTTCCATGGGTTTGAACTTGACCAATGTACTTTGTTCACATGACAATCCTAAATTTTTTTTGTAAAAACCTTTTTATCTCTTAATGTTGGAGCATTCTTGTAATAGTGTTCCACAATTCTGAGTCAATGATGTGTTAATTGATTAATGCATAATTGAATTATGCTTGCGCTATTTCAATATTATCTAAATGTGAAATTAAATAGGTATCAATAAAAAAATGTATATTTCTTATTGAGTTCCAATTTGTTTCAAATAAGTCTAATTTGTTGTAAAAACAAATTAACCATTTTATAAAAAAACTCTTGTTTTTGCACAACTATAAGATCATTACTTTGTTCTTCTCTATTATCTATTTTTTCCAGTTTTTTCAACATTAGAAAACTCTTATTTTTGCAAAACTATAAGATCATTACTTTGTTCTTCTCTATTCTCTATATTTCCAGTGTTTTCAACATTAGAAAACTCTTATTTTTGCACAATTATAAGATCATTACTTTGTTCTTCTCTATTCTCTATATTCTCTATTTTTCCAGTGTTTTCAACATTTTAAATAACTTACCAAACAAATTATGACTAAAGCTTCCAATAGAAAGTTTCTCCTTCACACAAAATAATCTGATAGGAGACCATTGACTTGATTTAAAGATTAACATAAACAACAAAAATAAAATAAAATCTCAACTAGTCATGAAATGAAATTGGAAATAAGATACCATATTTTCATGGGCCCATGACTGCTCTTGTGCAATCACATTCCTCTAGCTAGATTTAGAAAACCAATTTTCTTGGTAATCCGCCCTTTCAAATAATTACACTGGAACTCATAACAATACTTCAGTGAGAATGAAGGTTATAATGTCCAATTCCTCTCAATACTTTCCTGATGAACAAGTCTTCAGAAGACTAAGAAGATAGAAGAAGAAGAACTGCAACAATGACCATCCAAGCATGAAGACAAATGTCGGATCTCAATGGTAATAAGAATCACTACCATCTGACCACGTGGAACCAAAGGTCCAATTCCACCATGCTGAGGAGATAATAACAAGCCCACTCACACAGGTATACAACAAGAAGGCAAACATCAAAAGTATACAAGACCATCATAAATAAATTCATATGAAGATCCTAGAAGCTCTCTGAATCACAATAAGAAAATCTAAAAAACACAAGAGGTAACCGACATACGTAGGATAACCTAAGTTGTATATAGGAAGGTGTCATCATGTACGTCTAACCCTTGAGTTTTGTCCTAGTAATCCCTCAATCGATCCCAAAACTCAAGTGACCATACACGGTGTCAATGATCTCTCAAACAGACAAAGTCACTAACCATGCTAGACACACCCCTCTCAAGGAGGAAAGCATCATCTCATCCTCCATCTTAGCCTATAATAGTGCTCAAGCATGGGTGAGGAATTATATCTTATTAGATTATACGAAAACTCCAAATAAATTATTATGTTATTACTTGTTACAATTACTTACAATAAATGATCCTAGTAGCCATTTGTGAGCCCCGACACTTATTGTAAGCCACCCCCTACTATACAACTAGGTAGCCTACCCTAGGTTCACAAAAGAACATCATGAAGCTATAACATAAACCTTGTCACTGATTCCCGCTCACATAGGGATACACCCTCAGAGACAATATCAAAGAGAAGAACATAACTCTCAAAACTGGTTCTTGCCCATACAAGAACTGTTGATTCTCAATTAACACAAATCACTTAAAGTACTCTCACAAGAACACCAAGATAAGTTACGATAAATCGGGTTGGGTATAACGAGTCAAGACTCAAAATTGATAACAACATGAACATGCACTGAAGCACATAAAACACCATAGAAATAGAAACCCCAAAACCTATGGTTTTACATCCTGATAGTCATCTGATCCCAACAGAAACCCAACACATTGCAGTTTCGTAAAAGAGAGAAAAACACAATTCTAAATAACCATTCACTCAAAAAACACATCATGACATGATAAAATTCGATTGTAGAAAGACTTACTAAAATTTAGTGATAAACTTATTTATAGTAGCACTATGCAAATTAGTTTATCTAATAGCATTACTAATAGCACTATAATTCAATTTTCCAAAGAAAGCACACAGTGATAGTCTCTATAGATTAATTTATAAAATTCACATTACATAAATTAGTCCATTTAATAATTACTAAAATTCAACTATAATTACAAGTAAATATTTATTGGAATAATTCACAAGGAATGCAGAGGCATACATAAATCATCATAAAAGTCACAGTTTGATTAGAAACAATCAATTGTCATAAGGACTTCACGTAACAAAAGTTCCTGTATAAAGACAGACAAATGTAACTGAAGGTATCCATCTATTTATATCGGCGTTCAATAAAACATGCAAAGTTTTCACTATAGATAAATTATGATTACCTAACTAAACTAGACAACAAATTTCTCTATTCACTGACCAACAATTAACATCTCTAATCCATGACATTACTTAAGACAAATTCCTTCATTATAAACAATTGTCTAGAATTAAGAATAATAATAATATCACATATTAATTACTATTCCTAATTAATAACCATTATTAATTAAAATAATAACAATAATAATAATATGAATTATTAAATATTAACAATACCCAAAAAACTGTTAATAATAATAATCAACATAATATTAAAATCAACTATAAATAACCTAAAACTCAAATAATAATTAAGCTTTACAATTATTAAATAAATAAAATTAATTAATACAAATCTAAATCTAAATTAAAAAAGCAAATTTAAATAAATTAAATTTTATTTAATAAAAATAAAACATATTTTAAAAAAAACCAATAAATAATAATAAACTTTATTAAAAAGTTTAATAAAAAGCATCATTTGAATGGGGGCGGGTCGGGCCCCGCACGCTCCCGTCCTTTAAGAAGGGGTTGCGGCTGTTGTGGCCAGCAGTCCCGTTTGCTGCGCCAGCCTGCCGCACGAGCTCCCCCACGGGAGGTTGGGGGGTTTGGTGGCCCCACCTCCCACTCACTTTTTGTTTTATTTAAAATAAAAATTCTCTTTGCTTTTTTTAAACAAATAACACTTACTTTGCCTTTTAAATATATATATATATA
>MU226799.1:6106575-6123794 GCA_018584345.1 Thuja plicata | reverse complement strand
ATATATAAATATATATAAAAGACCAGTCTGTATTTTTACAGCAAGGTCATTTTTAAAAAAAAAAAATCTATAATAATAATAAGAGTAATCTTTTCTTTTCAAGAATAAATTGATTTAAACCTATTTCAATAAGAGATATATTTTCCTTAAATCTATAGCTCCAAATGAGGTAAATAGGGATTTATTACAAACATGCAAATTGATACAAATAATGAAAAGTTTCTAACTTCAATATTAATTAATTTTCAAGAAGAGTTTCTTCTCAAGCATGCAAATTAACCCTATTTGTTTTGTTTCCTTGCAGATCTAGAGCCGGTTTTGACAAGAACCTAATGAGGGAAAAAAATTCTTTCCTAGGAAAAGAAACTCATAGATAGGCTCTTAATCCATTTTTAACAAAAAATCACAAATTTTCTCTCAAAGAAGACATTTTCACAAATTGAAGCCCTAAGATGAACATTGAGAACTAAAACCATTCCAATTGAAAACCCTAATGCCCATCATGCATTCAATACCATAAACTGAAACCCTTATGCCCAAAATCATAGGTCTGACATGCAAACATGAAGGGAACCGCAAATTTGATCCAAGAACATATTTCTTCAATTTTAATCAATAAACCACACACTAATCAAACAAGGAAGCTTCAAACAAAGGATCCTAGCTTTTCAGATGCATAAAAGACGAGGATCTAAAAGCTTGAATTGACAAGAACAAGATCCTACCTTTGTAACTGATGAGATGAACAAATTCACAAATCCAAGCAATGAACAATCCAAAAATGCTCCTAAGCTCTCCACAATTCTCAAATCACTTGATTTCTCCTTCTCCCTGATTGAACCCCCTCCATGAAAATGGTTTTCAATCCAAGGATATAGAAAACCAAGCAATTAGGTTTTCAAAAAGCAAACCCTAAAGGGAATATTAATTATCTAATTAATAATTAGAAGAAATTCTTTATTTTTAAATTTTCATTTAAAGTATGCACAACTCAACTTTATAATATGAAAGCAAAGTCATAAGTGAAAGTGAATGAGAATATATTTCAATTAAATAAATTAATTAATCATGCAACTCAAAGTAATATTCAATAATTCAACTTTGCACAATTAATTACAATTAATTGAATTTAATATTTATTAAATCTCAATTATTTAAATCAACGCTTAATAATTAAATCGATTAATTAAATATAGGCATTTAATTATTAAATAGCCATATATTTCATATATCAATGTTTTGACCTTCTTAAAGTTGCAATTATTAACATTAATATTTACCATAATTATTCATTAAATAAATCAAACAAAAAACGTCATTAATCCATCTAAAACCCATCTAAACATAAAAATAATTGAAACAGAGAACCAACTGAAACAAACCACAAACACACACAAACAGGCTCACGAACCCACGTCACTTGACGGATTAAATAGGATAGTCAATCAGATTCTTGTCCGTTTATAGGACAAAATAAGGGTTTAGGGTATGGATTTGGACCTGATATTATCTCCCCTCTCTTACCATTGAGATACTGCGATAGGGAACACTCACTCCTGCTAATTTAGGGAAGACGTAGCCCGGTGCCTGCAAACCTGTCATCACAAAGATGAACATACACATACATATGATATAATAAACAATGGTTGAGACCAATTTATCTTGTGGATCTCACCGAAGCAAGTAACTACGACTATGTCCCATACCATACCAAACACAATAGACAGTAATGAAACACATAACAACGATCCATGTGCATATAAATATAGGGTCAGTATTGTTAGAAACCCATAATGAAAATGACATCATAACATTTACATAACCAATATGAAATAATCATAAATCATATGAAAGTTGATGATATAATACAACTAAACAATCAATCAATAGAATAATGAAAAGAGATACATGAATATCTTAATATCAACAGAAATGACGAACACAAACATAAAAAGGCCTAAAAGAGTTCAGAAACTGAAACATAAAGGCAGACTGAGGGGTGGGTACTACAAATAGCATGTAACATTTTAATAAAAAAATGAAGAAATATTATGCTTTGGTTACTCCTATTTTTAAGGAAAATGGACCATCCATGTATACTTCTTTTAATATCTAATAAAAAATAAGTGTGTCCTAAAGCACGAAGCAAATACTCTTTAGATTACCAATCATAAAAAACAAGGACTTGATGTTGTATGCCCATCACTAGTATTTTTATAAAAATATGGCCAACTTAAGGAGAGAATATATTTCAATGAGATATATTTTTTAAATAATAAAAAATATACAAAATTCGATGTTCCATGAAAACTATGACATTTTTTTTAAGTTTGAGTTTAAAAGGTTATTAAAAAATAGTCATCATTTTTTGAATCGCAATCATGGTCACTAGGGAAGCCATCTTGATATGTCTTTCTCCCTTTAAATCAAGATCCTTGGATGTCAACTGATGTAAAGCCACTAGCTACTCCCTCTATCACGAAAGAATACCCTGTTCACATACTCCAATCATGGAAGATATCTTGCTCCAAGAGACTCTCATCATATGGCACATGATTTATTTGATCAATGATCACAACATTGTTCACAAGAGAAATTTACCATACACAAATGTACTTGTCTAATTCAATAGTAACATGAGTAAATGTAATAAACTGTGGATTTAGCCCCAGGCTTGGAAACACAAAACTTTCATGATAATCTAGCTTCCATCTGAAGCTCCTAGTACATGTATCAACCTACAATGTGAGTTATAAGTCTTCCAGTAGACCTCTCAATATTTTCTTTATACTAGGTGAAATAACCCTTTGAGACAGTAATTGAGAATCACAGGAGCTCCTAGAGAAACACACATCCCTTCAAATGGATTCGAGGACAACACTTATGACATGAGGTGATGTCTCAAATATATTCAGTCATAAATAATTAAATAAGTGTAGAAAATCATCCTGCGACACTTAAAGTCATATGTTTCACTGCGAAGATTGGTGTTTGCTTGAGCACAAGATCAGTGCATCTTTAAGCAACAATGTCACAACATATATGTAGTCTTTTCCCACCAAATACCTAATGTGTTCATTGTTTCTTGTTGATTATCCTTCATATGTGTTTTTCAACATCACAAGAATTTCAAAGAAAATTCTCATCCATTCTTGAGCAGGTACAAATTCAGCTCCCCTATAAGAAATTCTGCATTTACTAAGTTAATAATTCTGCTTATACGATGAACACATTTCATCCTAGAAATAATATTTCTTATATTACGCTATAATTTTTTTGTGTGTATATATGTTATCTTATTTTGTATTCAACACACACTACACACACTCTTCATATATCTCAATTTAACTCACACACCAACTTCTTTGGTGCGATATTATTTGAGGGCATTTTCTTCTTAGCTAGTTATCGCTTCATCACTTAATTTTGACATTGATATTTATCCAAGTTTGTTTTGACTAGAGATTCTAACACCTTTATTTGCGAGCAATCTGTCTAATGCCTTTTCTGAAGCTACGGTCTGTCCGCTCACTGAGTTGTATGAGGCCCATGTGTAATATGGATTGTGTATTCAATAAGGCTCATTGTTGTGGACTCTTCATATTGGTGTATTTACATACTATTTCTAAGTTGAAGGAACTACATATTATCTTCATAATTGTTGGTCATTTTGCCTCTTATTATTATATTAACAACTCAATGAATCAATCATGTGGATTCTCCAAGTCATATTATCAATGTCTTCTCATTATCATTGCATTGATTAATACCTTCTCAATTTAGATAGTACAATAAATAAATGCCCAAAAAAAAATCTCACCAATTTAGAATGTAGGCATAACATGCTAGATTCGAATAGATAATACAAGTGCACTCAGAAATTGCACAGTGTCGACAGGAATAAGGCTACGATAGTTATGATGAGTCTTTGCTATTCCCAAACTATAATCTCCAAGGTATGGCTCCCACCATAGCATATACCTTAAGGAGCCAATGATATTTCTATATTATAGAAGATACACTATAGGGTAACACTACATATACAATGGATCAGGACAACCGATGAGAGCCTACTCGATACTTCCGCAACGATAATGTCGTTGCCCATGGTTTATATATATATATATATATAATGAGAGCCTACTCGATACTTCCGCAATGATAATGTCGTTGCCCATGGTTTATATATATATATATATATATATAGCTTCATTGCAATAGAATAAATTGAGGAAACTGTGACTTATGCGGAACTGGTAAATTTTATACTCTTTCGATCCTTGAGATTCAAGTCAATACATCTCTTTGGAATACTTTACTATGGAAAGATAATATGTTACAATGAATGCTTGTAGTCACTAAGATGCTTCGGTTTCCATCCCAACACTTGGTATTCCTTACGCCATACGAATTGAAGTATTGATTTACATTGTTAAATAAAAAACAATTCCAGAATTAATTGTAATTTCTTTGGGTGATAGTTAGAGTTGAGAAAGCATTTTCACAAATTCATCATATTTCTCAACAATGGAACCCGAACCCTCCTCAATTACTGGTATTTAACAGAAAGTAGAGCCATCAATTCCTTTTGAGAAAGGTAATGTTGTAAAAGAGTTTCCTGTGCCTTTTTATTGTCTATAATCTCTTACTCCATCTCTCTATCCCCGATGGTGCATAGTATATGTTGATGTGTGATATCTACGTCAATGCTCATTTTTTGTCTGTCTGCAAATCGTAAGTATCCCATCCACTATTTTCTTCATCTTTTGTTAACATCATATAAATGCACTGATTTGGTCATCAAGGCTTAAAGGCATTCCATCTGCCGACTGCAATATTCTCTTTAAGGACCCTATTTGCATGCTTTCCAGCTGAAGGGTTGCTCCATGAGATTTCTCAAGAGTCATCGATCTCATCAATCTGAGCCCGGAGTCATCGGCCCAACCATATTTCTATTCCTCCACAGGGGATAGCATCACTCATTACTTGCTCTGATGAAGAGGAAGACAACAACAACCACAACAGCTCTAATTATTCGTCAACAGACAGAATCTATGAATTTGATATGGCTCCACCTCCACATCAATTCTGATTAAATCATTAAACCATTAAGATTCCCAGAAGTTCAAATTTTCTCTAATACCATGTTAAGGTTTTAGGATCGCTGCAAATGTAATAGCACTGCCTATGTTGTATATGGTATGTGTCTTTCAAATGCAACAATCTCTCTTTCATTTATATTGAGAAAGAGGCTAGGAGAGACATGTCCCTTCACAGGACATGTCTATTCATTATAATTTTATAATGTTTCATTAATCAATCATATATTAAAATAATATATATATATTATTAATCAATATATAAGAATTATATGCATTCTAAATGATCATACGACTGAAGCTACAAACATTAACAAAGCCAAAAGGATAAATTAGAATCTTTTCCTATTTTAGTGGACTAGTGCAACTACTTAAAAACTAAAAAATAAGCTTTGAAAAAAGGGGGGGCTTAAAATAAGCAGCAACTGCTTATTGGAAAAAGGGACACATGTCTTGATTATTTGTTTTTTCTGTCCCTTTTTATTTGCCTAAAATTTTGCTTATGCAAGAAATATATTAAAATTTTCATTTAAGGACTACTAAAAAAATAAGCAGCAAAGTTTTTTTATCCATGGGGCTACCAGGTCCCCAAATTGCTCCTAAAAATGTTGAGCACTGGCTGCTAGCTAAAATAAGATTAGCAACTGCATGGAGACATGCCCTAAGTGTTCCATTTATTTTCATGAGAGATGGGTTCATGTGAACCACTACTCATGAAACATGGGTCAATGAGTTTGGCTCAAAAAAATACACAATTGAATCCTAATAGCAATATCACAATATTCCAAGTACTAGAACAAACACACAAATAATGTGTACATTGATTTCTAAGAAAATTAGATTCCTAACTTGTCTTTTGGTGTGTTGATTGCACATTTGTTTTCTTTTTTGCTTCTAATTTTTGAAGTATTTTCTGGGTTGGATATGCAAGTTGCTTATTTTTCTGCTTCAAAATTTTCATGTGTTTTTTGCAGTTGGATTTACAAGTATTTTTCGTCTACTTCAAATATCTTTTATCAAAATTGTTGTATCTACACAATTTTTAACACTATAAATATATATCTATAAGACTTGCATAAATGTCTTATAAATATATTTGACCTAAATAGCATGTAACATTTTAATAAAAAATGAAGGAATATTATACTTTGGTTACTCCTATTTTTAAGGAAAATGGACCATCCATGTATACTTCTTTTAATATCTACCAAAAAAAAGTGTGTCCTAAAGCACGGAGCAAATATTGTTTAGATTACCAATCATAAAAAACAAGGACTTGATGTTGTATGCCCATCACTAGTATTTCCATAAAAATATGGTCAACTTAAGGAGAGAATATTTTTCAACAAGGTATATTTTTTAAATAATACAAAAGTTGATGTTCCATGAAAACTATGACGTTTTGTTTAAGTTTGAGTTTAAAAGGTTATTAAAAAATAGTCATCATTTTTTCTATCCAATATATTTTATAGTTATCTATGTGTGAAGAATTTACTCTTTTATGCAACTTCTTATCAACCTCAAATTTTTTTTTTTAGAGTAATTTAAATTCTTCACTTAAATTTGTGAAAAAAAATCGAATTTACTTTTAATTTTTTAAAATATTATATTTATAAAGTGAATTGAGAATTCTACATTTCATTAACCATGTCATTATAAATTTTAAAACATAAACATTGTTTTTAGGTAGTCCAAGTTTAAAAAATTATATTTGTGTTAGTTGTTTCCTCTATAAAATATGACTATTCTAAATTTTTAATGACAATATTTAAAGATAACTAATAAGAGCGCAATGGATCTTGATGATGTCACAAGAAAATTATTCAAACTATATTCTCCTTGAAGATGTTTGACTTAGATGTTATTTTCACATATTTTAACATTATCTAAAATGATTGAAGGTTTATCCTTAAATATAATAACCAAGTACACAAAATAATATAATCAAATCAAAATGGCTAATACAGAGGGCATGTTGAGATTAATTTTAAATTTGAATTTAAAATTTTAAGGTTCGGATCTATGGTTACTAATGTAACCTAGGTCAAGTCAACACCTTGACAAACAATGAAACTAGTGACAATTGTAACCACCTAAATTTGGTCTGTTCCAACTATGGACCCTATTTGCCCTAAGTGTGATCATACCCTCGATTATGTCCAAATGGCCCTGTTACTGCTTGACATAATTCTTCAAATCAATTTAATGTCCTAGGTGATTTTTATCACTGAATTATATTAACTATTATAGCCATACAATTTAAATCAATTCAAACCAAAATCAAACATGGCTATAGTATTTAATTATAAAGGAATTAAATAAATCCCAAAGTCAATTACCCACTTGCAAAATAACCCATTCCCCTAGCCTATTTAATTTAATTAAAATGGCTATAGTCCCCTAATTATTAAAAAACAATTTCATTGTTTAAATAATTAATTCCTATATTTATAAATGAATTAAATAAGTTTAAACCATTTATTAATATTCCCCTAAACCCCAACCTAACCTATCTCAACCACTTCTACCCTGGGTTCTAACCCTTCTCAACCCATTCACCCTTGCTAATCTAGTCCTAATCCTAATTCTAGCCCTAACCCACCTCCTAATGTTGTCACATTCCATTAAGGAATGCTTAGCAACTCAACCCACTTGAGAAAGTCCACTTTCTCAAGCTTGACTTCCTTAAGGTCCACTTTCTGAAGCCAACCTCATACACTCTACCTTGCTTCTTTAAGGCTTTCATTAATGCCTCATTAATGAAGATGCCTTAAGCCTATGTCTCCTCCATGCCTTATTAATGCATTGGGCATTAATAGCTCTTACCACTCCATTAATGAGCCCCTTCACTCATTAATTCACTTTGTCCCCCCCCTCTCTCTCTAATTCTTCTATAAATAGAAGCCATTTTTTAGAGTAAATAAGCCTTCACCTTAGATTGTAAATGCATTGTTATGTTGTTAGATTAATCCTAGACTAACATTTCACTTCTTATTCCGTGCTTTTTCATTGTTAGTATTCACATGCTTAGAGCTAGAATGCTTGTTTTTCATCTTTTTAGCTTGTTTTTAACTAAAAATCCTTCATGCTAGGTTGTATTCGTCACTGATTGTAGCATATTTTGAGGGTTTATATGTTACCAATCACACTCTTCATAGTTAGTAGGCAATAGGTCGATATTAGGTGGTTTTACATGCTTGTCTAACCATTTTGAACTAATACAATGACTTATTGAGTGTTTGTGTCTTTCTTAATAGGTTCTCAAACACACACGCACATTTTTGGCACCCACCGTGGGGCCTGATTTTCCACTTGGCCTCATTTTCTAACACTTTTTTATCAATTTGCATGCTCATGATTCAGACACAAAATCATTTTTAACCATTCAGGATCGCATCCCAAATACGCCATCGTACTGCAGAAAAGTTGGATCGCATCTAAGATTTCTTGGGTCATATCTGGTTTGGGCTCGCATCTGGTCAGCAAGGGATCACATTTGGTGAATAATCTCGCATATGGTATGCTGCGTCGTATTTAGTAAAATTTCAAGATCGCATCTGGTTAAAAAGATTGAGCATCTCGTTTGCCTAACCCCTAACATTCTAGCAAGTGGTGTTTTTGATAATTTGCAGCTTGATAACTATTTGTAGGGTACATTTGGAGGTTTTCATGGAGTTAAACTAGATAAATACTAACATGGTTTTACAGGTTTCCAACCCCCATCTTGACTTCTATTTATTTTATTTCCAAACTTAAGACCATTTCTCCACTTGATAAAACAACCAGATATTATGCTCTTTTCCTCTTGAGGAGAATAAAAAAATTGGACGTTGTCTTATCATTTGTGACAAAATTGGGGGTAAATGAACAAGCAAACAAAAATCACTTAATTCTTTTTGGATAGTAACTGAACAAAACAAAGCACTAAATATGTGGGATTAATTGAACAATTTCAATCGTATAATTTTCTTTTGAAAATCAGAAATTGAACAACACAAATCATTAAATCATTGTGGTAATTGAACAAGGCAAATTTTCCCTTTCAAGCATCCTGTTTTCTTTAAAATAGGAACAACTAAATCGAGCTCAACATAGCTTGAGGGAATGAATTTAGTTCTAAGTGCTTTGGGAGAAAATGACTTAGATTAGGAGAGTATGCTCTTCTTCCTCGGAAGAATCAGAAATCCAAACATCCAAAGCTCGCCAATCCTAGTTACATATCATTTAAACAGTAGAGGGCCTGCCGATTGAGGAAAAAATCTTCTGGGAACGACCCAAGTGAGGACAGGTCTTACACCGACCCTTCCAACTCACTATAAATAGTTTCTTCCTCGTAGGCCAAAGCCTCAGAAGATGGAATTGGTTTTGTTCTTGAAATTACGACATCATTCCTTGAACATATCTGGGCCTATGTAGAGCAGAGCCGATTGAATCTTGCTTGCAAGACTACATATATTCAGGTACTCATAGGGCTATACGCCTCAATTTTGCCTTGTGCAATTCTATGGGGGACAGTTTTGAACGGGTTGCCTAATAATCTACAACAGCTTCAACTGAAAAAATACCTGATTCATCCCTAAAAGGGTGATAATCTTTGTGCAAGGCAAAAATTAATTGCCCCAAGACACTCGTCATATCGTGCCCTCATTTGCGTTTGGAGTCGGCTAATACAACATCATGACTGGAGCCATTGTGTGCTTGGTGATGGCTATATTTTGATTAGCATTTGAGTGTGTACCTAAGTCAATGAGCAAAGATTTTCATCCTCCACCTAGAGAATAGGATAAGATGAGTGTTTGTTTCACCCTCTTAACAATGCAAAATTGTTTGACGTGTCTAAAAGATCATTAAAAAGATAAGATCCTCAAAAATAATCAAAAAATTTCAAACCTTAGAGTACAAGTGTTTTTCACGCCCTACAACACCTCTTGATGCAATCTGGAAACAAGATACTTCACGCACTTCAAAAACAAATTTTTCAAAATTGACCCAAATTGACAAGACATCATAAAATCGTATCCTATTTTTCCCAAGTCGCATTCAGTATCTAGGATCATATTTGGTATTTAGGATCGTATCTGGTCAGCAAGAAGTTGTATCCAGATTCTAGGATCGTATCTAGTATCATCAGAGGCTCGTATCTGGGAGCTCACATTCAAGACAGTGGGCATTTGTAGTAGTTTTTCTTAGGAAGTCTCAGTGGATTAGGATACCCTTTTTGCTCTTTAGCTGGTTCCTATTGTCTCTTCTGGTCTCCCTGTTGTTATTTAAACACTTTCAAAATGTCTACCTTGCATGCTTAGTCAGTCTTTCACGATCAGTTCAATACATGTGGTCTACTCATTTTCTATCAACAACTTGGTTCCCAGCTCACTATCAGGGCATTCTAACCCTCTGACACTGGAATCATTTACATCCACCAATAACAAACAGTTACTTCTACCTAGACACGCCCACTTGAATGATCTGAAATCCTTACTGAAACTACTGGAAAATGTTAACAAAGTTGACGAACAAACTTCATGGTTAACACAAGACACAACCAGTACACAACTAAAGGATCAAAAGTGCCTCCTAAAACACCGCACTTTCACAGAGAAACTTCTCGCAGTTCCCTTTTTGATCTAGATTCACCTCCAATGGATAGCAACACTAACGAATAGAGTAAGGCCTTTGAGGGTTATAATGATGGAAAACAAGAAAAATCTAAAGGCATGGAAGAGGAAGAAAGACCCAAGTTTGAACATAATCCGTTTGGATCAGACAGTGAAGAAGAGATCCCTGAAGATGAATACAAAAAACTCAAAAAAAGTAAACAGATCTACAAGCTATTGGAATAGATAATTGGTGATGATAAAGAAAAGTACTTCCTACATCTAGCATCCATAGGTGTCAAGTTACCCAAAGATTATAATGTGGAAAATCTCAAAGAAAAGGAGGTACCAAACCCGATATCTATTCTCAACAAACAGCTCAATCTAATACAAATAGAGCTCACCAGTCTCAAACAAGAGAAGGAGAAACCTAAAACAAAATTCTCTTTGGATGCCATTTGTCCATTTCCTTTTGACAAGAGTATCACTATGGTCATGTTTCCTCCTAATGTGGCAAGGCCAAAGTATGATAAATACACGGGAGAAACTGATCCACACGACCATGTAAGAGAATTTTGTACTCTAAGCATTGAGTACATGCACGAACCCACTTACCTCATGCAACTACTTCCAGGAAGTCTAGGAGGTAATTCCATGGAGTGGTTAAAATTGAACCCTAAGGTCAAAACATTCGAGGAGTTGATGCCACGGTTCATTCAACATTACTCCTACAACATCCAACATGATGTCACTATGATGGACCTATGCAATACCAAACAGAAAACTGGAGAATCATTTACACACTTCCTACAAAGATGGAGGAAGATTTTTGCACGATATTCAAGGGTCATTCCCGAAATAGAAAAGATGGAAATCTTTATTAATAATCTAGTGCCTGAATTGAGCTATGCGCTACAGATGCAAGATTCTCCTAGCTTCGATAGGATGATTAAAAATGCCCTCCGTATTGAGGAAGCCATGGTCAAAAAGGGAGAGATCACCCTTCAAAATGAGAACAAAGGAAGTAACTCCAACTCCAAGCCTAAATGGTGGAAGAAAAACAAAAATGTTGTTAATGACAAAGTAGTTGATGCCTCTAACATTAATTCTAAACCCGAAGCATTCAATCTCACCAATGGCATGCAAGAAAGCAAAGAGGCTAAAGTAACACCCCCCGTTCCCAAGGCAAACAATGATAATAACAAGGAACGAACCTGGACTTCAAAACCCCAAAGAACATTCACTCCTTTGGGGGAACCTCTTGAGACCGTCTTTAAAACACTGGTGGATAACAAAGTTCTTATGGTTCCCGATTCTAAACCATGGGAACCAATGGTCAAACCCAGATGGTGGGATGCTAACTCCTATTGTGTCTTCCACAAAAACAAGGGACACAAGACTAATAATTATCTCAAACTTAAACATGTTATCCAAGACCTCATTGAAGGAGGTAAGATGAAGGTAGATAGACATACTACCAATGAGGACCATACAAAATTTAACAAACCATTTCCTAATTATAATCAAGGAGAAACATCTAAAGGGAAAGGTAATGAGGTAAACTACACCTATTCCAAGAGTGATAATGTGATTAATATGCTCAATATTAAAACTGAACCCATCAATGTGATCACAATTAAAGGTGCCTCATCCTCCTCAAATGCTATAACATAGAGCCAAGCACAGGTTACAATCAAGGGACCTCCAAAACTAACATCAACATCAAAGGTTCCTATTGTGACTATTCCTAAACCAACAGCAAAACACGTTGCCACTATCCCCGAAGAAAAATATGACTTGGTAGACCAATTGCAACGAACCGCTGCCAAAATTTCCATCTTTGAGTTTCTCAAGATATCCACTGTACATAGAGAAATCCTAGAACAAGCTTTACACACTGCTAATGTTCCAAAGGATATCGATATAGACAAGTTTCAAGCGATGGTCAATCACATCTCAGCGCCACACTACCTCTCCTTTTCTGAAGAGGATGACAAGTCATTGACCCATCCACACAATCAACCCCTCCATATCGAAGTCCTTATTCATAAATCCCATGTTAGACACTTATTGATAGATGGAGGCGCAGGATTGAATATCTGTACACTAGATTTCGTCAGTAGACTAGGTCTCTTAGAAAAAACAATTGATACTAGAAACAAGATAACCATCAAAGCTTATGATGAGGAAGAAAGATCCTCCAGGGGTCTTATTGCTCTCCCTATTAGAGTCAGACCAATTGAGAGGAATGTTATATGTCAAGTTCTATATTTACCATTGGCCTACAATATTCTACTAGGGAGACCATGGACTCACGAGATGCAAGCTGTACCATCCACTTATCACAAATGCATAAATTTCCCACATAATAGGATAGAAGTGACGATTCCTGCAGATGCCAACTACACCTGCAACAATATCAAAGCAAGTAGCATGATCCCACACAACAAAGAGGCTATGGATGTTGTTGCTCTTGAAACAACCAAGGACATGGTTATGAAGAGTTTTAGCAAAACTTTGAAAATCAAAGAAATAGGTATGGGAGAGTACAAGCTGGACCTGACTCCTTCACTGACAGATCTTCTGGTGTCACCAAGATCCTATGGGAAACCATCATCAACATTCATGCCTCTAGCATTCAAAGAGCCAGAAGTACACAAGGCAACTGGCATGATAAAGGCATCCACATCTTCTTCAGATAACATAGAAGAACAGGCAGTCTTGAACTGGCTTTACAAAGGAGAACCAGTGGAATATGAGGTCAAACATGTGAAGATATACCCTGAGTAGTATGGAAAGGGATATGAGTTCCTTACATAAATGGGTTACAAAGGAAAGGGACCTCTGAATGATATAGGACGAGGGATCATTGAACCCATACCCATGGAGTTATGCCTCAACAGAGATAAAATAGGATTGGGTTTTAATACTCAATCCAACAAACCTACTTCACAAGAGGGTCCACCTTCTGAAACAGGGAGTGATAAAATAGATGAGGTAATATTGGAACCATGGCCTTATGAGAGATTACTACATATTGGTACAAAGAATCCTACATATCAAGGAGAACGCTATGTACCTAGCTTTGAGGTACCACAGGATCTTCACACTCCTTTGATAGCACAACCTCCCATTCAAGAGGTAGGAGACACCATAGCCACAATCACTCAAGAGGAACCCCGACCATAGAATTTACATCCTAACTAGGGGAAATTGGTCACAATTTCACATGTCCTCGATCTACCTCACTTTGATCTACAAGCAGCAAATCGAGTCCATAAAATAAACATTACTGAATATTTAAACAGATCTGATGATGATGTCACAAACTCTCATGACTATGAATGGGATCGGCTATCTATTTCCTCTGAAGATATTGGAATAGATACAATCCACATGTTTGCAGCTTCCTTAGCTCCTAGTAAATGACCTAACATTCCTTTCAATGATACTGATCCTCCTAAAGCAGAAGAAGAGTTCATTCCCCCAATCATTGATGGAGACACTGGTGAATACATAAGTCTACGAGAATTTCATAGGCTACAAGCAAGAAGCCTCTTTTTACAAAGGGATGATGATGAGATATCTACTGACGAGTCGCTAGAGTTTGATCCATATATGACTGACAACGACCCTTTTAACAATGATCTCACTCCTATTGATCTAAATATCAAAGAAATTAACTTAACAGATTGTGTCATGTCAGTTAATGGTCTTGATGCTAACATGATGTTGTCCTTCTCAAAATTTGACTCCCTAAAATTGGTACTTCCAGACCTAATTGATTGGACTGAAATAGATCCTACTCCAATCCTTGACTTTTTAAATGACCATTCCCTAGCTTGTTATCTTAATGCTTGTGAACCTTACCCTTCTTCCACCAATGCAAGGAGCGAGAACATGTCATAGGAGGATATCAAGTTTCTTAGTCACAAACTGAAAAATAAAAAGAAAAAGTGGACTGATGGTGAAAACCACTCTGTGGCAGTATTAGATCCCAAAATAGTAAAGAAAAAAGACATATCCAATGGTGAAAACCTCTCAGAGGTGCCAAAGGATGAGAATCTTGATATCCTCCCTGAACACTTTCAGGAGAGATCTTTGGTATTGATTGAACCAACACAGCCAGTAAACTTGGGCACGATTGAAAATCCTCAAATAGTTCATCTGGCACAATCTTTATCAGAAGAAGAAAAGGTACAGTTCATAGAGTTCCTGAAGGAGAAAAAGATCAACTTTGCATGGTCTTACATTGATATGCCAGGGCTAGATCCTAATCTCATCATGCACCACTTATCTATAGCTCCTGAGATCAAGCCCATGAAACAAAAACTTAGAAAAATGCATCCTCATGTTGCATTATTGGTGAAAGCAGAATTAGAAAAATTGTTGAAAGCTGGATTTATTCGAGTCATTGCCTATGTAGCATGGATCTCTAATGTGGTCCCCGTTTCTAAATATGATAAATCTATCAAGATCTGTACGGACTTCAGAGACCTCAACAAAGCATGTCTGAAGGATGATTTCCCTCTACCAAATATTGACATGATCATAGACCTTACGGTAGGCTACCAGATGTATTCATCAATGGATGGATTCTCGAGCTATAATCAAATCAAGATTTCCCCTGAGGATCAAGAGAAAATCATGTTCACATACGCATGGGGCACATTTTGCTGGAACATCATGCCATTTGGGTTAAAGAATGCCGATGCAACATATCAAAGAGCCATGACAATGATATTCCATGACATGATGCACAAGAACATGGAGGACTATGTCGATGACACACTGGCTAAATCCAAAGAAAGAAGTACTCACATTATTGACCTAAGAAAGATATTGGATCAAATGGAATAGTTCCAACTCAGGCTCAATGTGAAGAAATGTGCCTTTGGAGTCCAATCAGGCAAGCTCCTAGGATTCATAGTATCAGCAAAGGGAATCAAGGTAGATCCTTCAAAGGTAAAGGCTATTCTAGAGATGACTCCATGTAATATCATTCAAATGAGGATGCTCCAAGGGAAACTCTAGTCTATCAGGAGATTCATGTCCCAACTTGCAGATAAGGCACAACCCTTTACTAAGCTACTACATAAAGGGGTTGCATTCAATTGGGATGAACACTGTGAAGCAAACTTCAGGGAATTGAAGGGGTACCTGGCTGCTCCACCTATTCTTATGGTGCCTATTCATGGAAAACCTTTGCTCCTATACATTTCAGCTACAGCTACATCCCTAGGAGTATGACTAGCACAAGAAGATGAAACAAAGAAAGAACAAGCTATCTACTACATTAGTAGAACCCTAGTCACTTATGAGATCAATTATAGCATTATTGAGAAAGCATGCTTAGCAGTCATCTTTGCATCATAGAAATTGAGACACTACATGCTCTCTCATACAGTAAAGCTCATTGCTAAGATCGATCCTCTAAAATATCTTTTGAGCATAACAGCATTAACATGATGTTTGGAAAAACGGGTCCTAATTCTAAGTGAGTTTGACATTGAATATGTCGAACGAAGGGCTATCAAAGGGTAGGTACTTGCAGATCAATTGGCTGATTCACCACTCTAGGATGATGAACCTTTACTAATGTAATTTCCTGATGAAACAATCATGCATCTCACTGAACATCCATGGAAGATGTACTTTGATGGTTCATTCACTCAATAAGGATTTGGAGTAGGGGTTCTCTTCATAACTCCACAAGGATACAAGATTCCCAAATCTTACAAATTGATGTTTCCATGCACCCACAATATCTCAGAATATGAAGCATTGGTCAATGGCCTCAAGCTAGCCATGGAATGGAAGATCATAGAGCTACACGTGTATGGTGACTCCCAATTAATTATCAATCAAGTCAATGGGGAGTATCAAACAAAAGATGAAAAGTTGATGCCCTACAAACAACTGGTTGATGATCTGAAGAAGTACTTTGTCTTTGTCATCTTCCAGCAGATACCAAGATCAGAAAACAAAGCTACAGATGCTATGGCTACCTCGGCATCCATGTTACAACTAGAGGAGCATCAATTCCACTATGACTTCTTGGTGGAATAAATATCCTATCCTACCTTTGCTAATCTTGAATACCAGGTAATATGTCCCTTGAATACCCCAGATCAATCTTGGTATGCCAGTATCATCGCTTACCTTTCTGACCAAACCATTCCTGCCAATCTATCCAGAAATGAGAAAAGATCCCTAATTAGGACAGCATCGTGTTACGTCCTCATAACTAACAACCTATATCAACGTGGTCTCGATGGTACACTTCTTTAGTGTTTAGAACTCGAAGAGTCTGATCTAGCCTTAAAAGACATCCACGAAGGCGTATGTGGATCACACTCGAACAGCTTTTCATTAGCCAAAAAACAACTCAGAGTAGGATATTATTGGCCTACCATGGAGAAAGATGCTATTCAATTTTCAAAAGCATGTCTTAAATGCTAGACACATGGAAACCTTATTCATGCTCCTGCCAGAGAACTGATACCTTTCATAACACATTGGCCAT
>MU226799.1:6025962-6060190 GCA_018584345.1 Thuja plicata | reverse complement strand
TTGATTTTACCAATTTTCATTCTATTTTCTTTATATCCCTAAAACATACACCTCCTTTATGATGCCACATGTCCTTCATTTTGAAAAAATAATTTACTCTCACAACAAGTGCACAAATAATAAGTGGTGAGGCTATTGAAGCGTAGGTAAAAGGAGGAAAATAGGAATTCAGGGAAAAATGATACTATCAAAAACAAACGGCATGCAAACTAAGTTAGGTTGCTTTGACATCTCTAACAGAAGGGTGCATAAAGTGTGTCGTGTTGTCAGTGACGGAGAGAAGAAAATATGGGTTGAGTTTTGCAGCAAATTAAATAGTCTTTATAGTAAAAAGGGTAAAACAATCAGACAGTGGTCAATATTTCAATCGGCTTGCCCTTTGTTTTAGCAAATGTGCAAAGTATATGATGCATGATGGGTACCTCTCTGCAAGTGACAGAGATGCGCTACTTTTTAGGCATAATGATCAATGCAAAGGCTCTCCTCTGGTAAACATATGATGACGTTGAAACTTTTGAAAGAAGATCACAAACAGAAAATAAATGGACGGCCAGCTGGTGAAAATAGATGGACGGTGCAGATGACTTCAATGTCAGTCATTCTGTATCCAACATTTCCTACCGTTGATTGTGAAAATCAGCCTGGCCTTCTTCAAAGGGGAAACACCTACGACATAATTAATGTTAAAAATATGAAGGTCAAAACTATACACTAATGGTTTAGCCCAAAAAAAAAGAACAAGAAAAATGGGTGTTAGGTATATATCACTATAGGACAAGTACTCAAAATCAAATAAGGTATATGTGTTGCATGCTACTATTGCACATCAATAGTTGATTTAGTCACTAGGTTATCTTAATTGGGATAAACAATACAAAATGGAGAATAGTGAAGATGTGCTTTTCACCGTTATGTTGACTTGCACATTGACTACAATGCATACCAAAATAAATAAGTAGTCAACATGAAAGTATATGATAAGCACATAAAAGGATGCAATATGGATAAAATCATGCATAGATTCTTCTAATAATAAATTGGTCTTCTAATAAAAAAGTCTTCTTGTGATTTTCAAGAGCAAAATTACATAAGTAATATCTAATATAGAAATATGAAATATGAAAAAGAACTATTTAACAACAATGTAGAAAAGTAAAAATATATGGAGTTTGTGAAGGATGTGACATAAGCTATAGTTGTAGCAAACAAGTACAAATTTGTGTCACCTTTTGATAAAGAATAAGAACATCTTTTAGCTTTATGCATTAAAGAACTTGAAATCAATGTACATATGTTTTGAATCTTGAAAGATGTAAACTAAGGAATTGTAAATATTAAAAAAATATTAGCACTATGTAACTAATAGAAGATTCTAAACTAAGCTTTATGAGACATTAAGAGATGTGAAACAAATTTAATTTTTATTATAAAATTAATATTTTAGTGCTTGAATATAATTACAATAAATATGTATATATGTTTAATATCACTTAAAACATTACTTTTATGGGACATGAAATATTTTATTCTACACTAATATTGGTAGTTATTCTGGTACTGCTACTAGTATTCCTATAATTTACATTTTTAATGTTATGTTGCCGTTAGATGGTGGAGGTGTTTTTAGATATTAAGGGAAGGGATTGGTTGATTGTCTATTGTGTACTATGTTTTGTTGCTTGTGTGTGGTAACTGTTGTTCTTGAGGCTTTGCCTCCTATTGTTCTCATGGGTCAGCCCCCTTGTTTTGGCTGCTTTTAATATAAATTTTTTTTTACTTATTGTTTATCTTAAACAAAAGAGTATATATACCAACTCATTTTGATAGTGTTATCGATATTCAATTTTGTACTTTTCAAACCAAACTCACGAGTCTATGAGTTTGACTAAAAAACTACAGAGTTGAATCCTAATAGCAATATCACAATATACCAACTCAACCAAGATTTTATCCTCTAATACACTTGTGATATTGCTATCAGGATTCAACTGTGTAGTTTTTGAGTCAAACTCATTGACCCATAATTCATGAGTAGTTTTATGGGTCAATGAGTTTGACTCAAAAACTACACAGTTGAATCCTGATAGCAATATCACAATTTGACTTGCTGTGGAAAAATATCTCCTACTTATCTCTAATACACTGTTTTTCAATCTTTTATAAATATATTTTATTTTTTTAAGTGAAATGAATTAATCTGAACTTTTTGGTTAATGATCCACTTGCTATCAAAATTTGAAAATGGACAGTAACTTAAAAAAAAAAAATCCATGTAAGAAGATATATGAAATGTATTTTTCATTTTCAAAAAATAAAAATTACATGTACAAATTGATCAAAGTGATATGTAAAAGTGAATTTGATCCACATTTGAGAGGTAAGGGAATTTGGTGTAGATCATTTTCCACCTAGGCTACTAATAGATGTGTTTTGCTAAAGTGGCTTTGATAAAACCTATCTACTTAAACAAATATGCCCAACAACCTTGTGCTTGAACTTCTTGCTTGTATGAATAAAAAAAGTGACTTCAATTTTACAATTTTTCATTTAAACATCTATAAATTAAGATTAATCTAAAGAAAACACTTTGGATAACATTTATATTGAAGAATTTACACTTTTATATCTCAATAATTTGACATCTAGAAACAAATTTTCTTTTGTTTAATTTCTATTTATATACATAAAAAATACATGTTTTAATTTATTCATACTAAATATTGCTAATTTTTATTCTCATTAACCTTTTTTATGATGCACCAAAAAATAATATTCAATAAGATATCCCTCTTGTACCATAAAAAATTAAACTCCACTTAAATATATTTGAAGGATATAGAGGTCCCTTGGAGTGATAAGGATAAATCCATATTCTTATCTTTTTAAAAATTATTCTCCCCTTATTTTCTCACCAATTTATCCCACTTTCTTCTTCCACTTGTTTCTTTCTAGTGCATAGGTTAGAGTATTTATAGGTCTATTGGAGTGAGGGATGCTACCACTTCAATACCCAATCCTAAAACAAAGCTAAAATTTTTTGGTGCTTTATTTATCTCACTTAATTCATGATCGTTAAAATGTAAACAACTCTACATTGTCAATAGTTTCTAGTTACATATGACTTGTTCATTGCCCATCACTTTAGAAATATTTAAACACTCATATCTAATTGAATTGCATGTTCAAATAGTCACCAAGTTCTTCTTTGTTGTATTTATTTGAATTTTCTTTCAATGTTTAACAATGATATTGAATAACCTTTGATAATGAAAATAGGGAAGTTAACCCTTTCACCAATCACTTGCATTGAATTTAGGTATAGTTTGAAGAATTAATGGTGCAAACTTTATTTTCTTTAAATTTTCTTGAATTGTTGTCATTAATCTTCTTACGTGAACATGATTAAACACTATCATGTATCTTATGTATAATCTCAAGGACTTTACATAGTAAAAGAACTGAAATAAATTAATCTTATGAGTCTACATTACAATTTGTATCATCAAGGAAACACAATGTATATTTTACGCAATATAAAGTCTCCACTTGTTAAGGAAATTGACATGTAGATGAATAATTAAAATAGATGGCTCAATAATACTACACTATTTAACCATGACCATTTATAATCCAATAGTACCTTCCTAAAATGTCAGAACCTATCATTGGTTTCTCTAATAAGGACCTATAGCCGCCCTTTGGTGATTTTGAGGTCTTTTGTCTATTTTGCTTGATCCCGACAACCTGTAATTCAAATTGGGGCCTCTGCTTGTCATCCCGATGTCCTTGGCCAAATTTGGGACAAAATCCTAGGGTGCAAAAATTTTCAAATGTTGTATCCATGGGTGCACAACATTCCAGGCATTTCCATGCAAGTATTTTGTCCCAGATTGGGCTTGGAGCCTGATATCAAGGTTTTTCATTCAATTCTTCTCTGGTTGTCGGCCTGGCTTAGTTTTAGATCCCTAAATGAGGGGCAAAGAATATAAACCCTATATTTCTCCTCATTTTGCATATCACAAGTACACTCAAGCTATCAAGTGAAAGCAATCATTTTTAGATTTTCAAGAGCATTTCAAGCAAGCTAGGTGATTTCAAGATCTCAAACCAAGGCATTCTTCTTCTTTTTCCATCTCATCAAGGAAATATTCTTCAAGTTGGATCAATATTTTATATCCCATTGTGTTGTCTTATTGGAGCTCTCAAACAAGCAAAGAAGATCTCTCTTTCTCCATCATTCTTCTCTCTATCCTTGCAACTGTGGTCAAGCATTTCAAGAAAAGCAAGATCTAGGGGTGGTAGTCCTAGATCGATGCACATGTAAAGGAATCATTGATCCTACATCTCATATACAAGGTCAAAACCTACATTCAAACAACAAACATCAAGTATACTTATGGATTTGAGTGATACAAACATCCGTTCATGGGGGTAAGCACATTAATACAATATTGAGCCTTTGTGTTTACTTTATGCTTTAAATTTCAAGATTGATTCCTAAATAGGGGTTTGACCAAGGAAAATCCCTTTAGCCAACCTATTAGCTTATTTTTCTGTGTGCGGGTACATGCCAGGAAGCTATAATTGTAGATTTGAGCTCTGGAGGTCCTGACACAGGTCTTTGCCAAATCTAGAACATAATCAACAGGTAAAGAATGTTCCAAATATTTTGCACCCTTAGAAACAGGCTCATATTTTTAGGACCCAAATCTGGAAGTATAGATTTTTTTGGGATCCCAATAGTAAGAAAAATAATGCTAACATAACACTATCTCCTTCATCCTTTCAAGGTACACTTATCTATCACATTTAAATTTCTATTTCCTCTTTAACATTTACAGATTTAGATAATTCAATGTGTCCCCCTTCTCAATTCCCAAATAATAATACACAAAAAAGAATACAAGCCCCTAAGTCCCGAATCTTGAATTGGCATCACTCTATCCTTTTTTTGTGGTGTTGATTTGATTTGGCTTGATGTGGCTTCATATTCTACTATGCATGGTGAATTTGGGGAGAGCTAAGATCCTATTAGGTGATCCTTATTTTTCCCCTGTACACCAATATATAGATGTACCTTCATTTCTCACCAGACATCCTCAAAGGTGGGGCCCACATACTAAAACATAATGCATAGATAATTTGGAATGCAATAATAATGTGTAACTTTGCTTTCATTATGCTTAGTTCTATTCAATTAGATTCAATGTTAAAAGTTACCTTTGAAATAAATATAATCATCACATTGATCACATATATGAGTGACCCTAGAGTTTATAATCAAAAGTGTAATGTGAAGGAGTTGTCCAATGCAACCAAATATTGTTAGCTATTCAAAGTTGATAGGACTACTATAATTCCTTCAAAAGTGTACACATAAGAACTCATAAGCCAATTTTAACTTGTTGGAGCAACATATTAATATTGGAATCAACATGCATAATCATCAAACCAAGGACATGTGTGAGATATTATGATCAATTGGTTATTTTAATTAAAGAATCCAAAGTAAAAGTATAGTGTCGAGTTCATAATGCAATGAGAAATAGTCAATTGGAGGCCACATAAGTAAAGCATGAAGTAAAATAAAACTATATCACACATCACATAAATGGGAGCAAGGCCCACATGTAAAACTCAAATGTAGAAGAATAGAGCAATACAATGAAAGTTGTCACTTACAAATGAAGATGCTTTTTTATAATGTGTATCACAACAAAAATATATTCATTATAGAAAGAAAATGAAATAATTATGAAACCCAATCTATCTGTACGTGATCATAATAAGTACTTTTTAAATCTCTCTTGTTATATGAAAAACCAAATAATTGAGGTATAACACACACCTCTTATTTCACCTAAGAAAAGCATGAAAAGTATATTTTCTTCTTCTAATATATATGCTTCTACTACAAGATACCCAAATATCCCTCACATGTTAAAAATACATAAAGTACATACATGGAGTCACCTTAAGAAAAACTAAGAGCAATGGATAAAGAATATCAAATCAATATAACCACCTTATTAGAGTATTTTCATTAAGTGTACTACATCATATTGTGATGTTAAGTTATAGATTTGATGATAGAAAGGTTGGACATGCATGGAATGAGGATGATATTTGAGGGAAGATTCTTCCCACTTAATTAGAGGAGATAATATGTCTTAAATATTTACTCATAGATTCTATTATAATATATATTCTACTTTTATAAGATTTTAAATCTTTATATTCTCACTTATGTGTGGATCATATTAACAATTTATTTTATACATTTAAAAATGATCTTAAATAGTTAAATCATATAATCTACAATTTCTTTATTTATTTATGATATATTTTTCTTATAAATGTTTGATGGAAAGAATCATATAATAACTCAAAATTTCTATATTATCATTAATCAAAATTACATATTCTAAATATTTTAATTTAATTACCATGTGTTATGTTCTTCCTTCACTTTATAGTTATATATTCTAACATTTTAAATGCCATACATATTGTGTTATTGTTTCATACTATCTTTCATTATTCTTGAACTTGTTTGTTTGCTCTTGACCTTTCCTTTTGACCTTTTTCATATATGGTGTATTCTTCCTTCATTATCTTGCATTATCCTATATGTTCATTCTTCTTAATATTAATTTATTATTTGTCTTTCCCTTTGAGCTTCTCCATTTGGTTTTCTATGAATTACCTTTTCTTATCCTTTTTTCATTTTCTTTATTATCTTATATTCTTCATTCTTCTTAATCCTCATTTATTATTGGCCGTTTCTTTGGCCTTCTTCTTAAGCCTCATTTTCTATGAATCACATTTTATTATCTTTATTTCACCTTTTTTTATTATTTTATATAATTTTATGAATTTTTTTTTTTTTTATAGTTTTTTTTTAAATAAATTGTTAATCTTATAACTCATAGGTTTATAAATATTTACATGTTCACTTATGTTTCATGCTTAAATCTAATGAGTGATCATAATGTCTATATATTACATCTAATGAGTGTCTTAATTTTTACATATTACATCTAATGAGTGATCATAATGAAAATTCACATTCTTATATTTGAACATATTTTCTTATCTAGGATTTTTAGATGTTATGACTTTTTTTTATTGATAAAAGGTTGAAGGCAAAAATTATATATATATATATAAAAGATCCAGTTCGGCATAATCAATCCGTAAAATAGCCTAGAATACCATACAATTTGTAGATAAGAGAAACATTTGAAGTGTCTAAATATATTAAAGACAAGTTGATAACCAAAATACTTCTTATCTAGAGAGAAGAAATCCTAATGACATGAGAAGGGCCCAACACCATTTGTTCTTCCTGCTAGAATAGACCCTGATCCACTTCCTTGCCTCCACCTCTTTCTTGCCTATGTCAATAAACTATTGTCCACATAAAAGGTTTCATCATTCTGGGCCGAGGTTGTAAGACAATACTTTGTTTCTTTCTCTATGTACTCCTCCCCTTTCGCTAATAATTTCCTTTCTTAACTGTGTTTCCTATCATTTCCTCAAAAATTTCAGACCTATCTCGTTCTTCATTTTCTTTGATACTCTTCATAGGTTTGAACCAAAGAGATGACTCCATTTCCTACAATCCTTGGAACTTACTAAAACCGCTTCAATAAATTTTGGGGTTGTAATCGAAGTAAGCAAAGTGACATCATAGAAATTAATCCCTGCTATATGGCATGTGTGAGATGTCAAAGTAACTTTATTGATTATTAACATTTAATCCCTTCCAACTACTCAATTTTTCTAGTCATCCATCCAATCTGCATACCACCATATAGTCAACATACGACACCCATCCTCTTGTCTAGTCATCCATTCATTTCATAAATCACCTCCTAGTCAACAAACCACTGTTTAAAAACTATTTAACTTCCTATTAGATTTTTGGGCAAGTAATCAATTACCCATTAATTTGAACAGTCATTTATGATTTATTTAGAAATTTTAAATTATACCACTAACATTGTGTCACATCAACATCCCACTAAGGGTAATGATCTTTAAATTTTTAAATTTGAGTTTCTAAAATTTATCCACTTAACTTGAAAATCCTTCATAATCATATCAACTAAATCTTATAGACTTACCCTTATCCAAGCCTTGAATCATCTAATAATCTGTAATCAAAGGCCAAGCTCAAACTTCTGCTGCAAATACCCTAGATTAAGAATAGATAAAATCTGAGTATCAAAATGTGGAAACTCCATCCTAATCCTTCATTGATTTACTCTTCTTGGCCTTAAAGGGATTCAAACCAAAGAGATCACTACCAATATTCTCTTTGATATGACACTTCAACAAAAAATAATCCAATCCAAGTCACTCACTTCCTACCTGTACTATTTCTCGATCTAATACCTCAACAAATAGTAAAATTATTCCTATCCAAATTGCAAACTTGACTATACTAATCTAAACCATCAAGAAGAATCATCAAGTTTTCACCCTCTTATCCGATTTCAGGAAAGAAGTGGTTTTTGTTTGATCAGGATCTTCACCATCCATTTTCCTTAGATGAGATATTGATTTCCTCCCCTTCTTTTTGTTTGGAATTAAACCACAACCTAGCTTAATCTTTGTTGATTTCCAAATACCCAATTGATTCTCTTTGCTTAAGATACTTTGATTCTTTTCCCACCCATGTTTCTTTCGACTTTGAAATATCCATACTTAACATCCTATCTATAAAGCATTGTTTATAATCTAATTCTTCCCTACTCAGTTCCTTTTCTGGGTTCGTAGGTTCAAAAAAATTATAAATAACCTCTAGCACCATAGATATACTCTCACCCTCTATAATATTTTCTAGCTCAATCTCACTCCCTTCTGCAAGTTTTACTCCTTCAGCCCTCATCCTTCGTGCAGGGCACAAGGACTAAAAGGGTCACTAGAAAGACCTAAGGTGAATATCATGAAGAAAAGAATATATATTGTACCTATAAGGCCATTCAAAGACGTAATATGGCTATTCAAGCCATTTGGTTGTAATTGAAAAGTTTATGAATGTAATTGCCCAAGTTGGCAAAGTAGGCCTAAGGGTCACTATAAGGTCTAAATAACCTTAAGGGTAGTATTATAGGTTTGGGTTATAGTTTTAAGGCCTATAAAAATGTTTGAACACTAATTTGGCTTGTATTTTTTGAGTTGACAACTTTAGTTGTCAACTTGACAACATTTACAACTTTTGTAATAAGTCTAAATAGGAAAACAATCAATTTTAGATTGTTGTAGTTGGTTTGGAAGTAGTTCCGAGTTGGTTGGTCAAAGTTTTGGTCTTTAAGAGACCTCTTTGCATTGTAATGAAGAGGGAGAGCATGGGTTGGTCAAATAGATAAGAAGATACAAGGTTTTAAGAAGTATAATGATGTTTTAAGACTGCATTTCTCTTATTTTTCCAAAATACAATCACTATCTTCACGTTTTATGCCACTTTAATGCATTTATTTTAAATTATTATTGATTGGAGGTGTTAAGGTAATGAACTAGCCTTCTTTGTGCGGTGGAATCAACCCATTTCATCTTGTACAGAAGGAGAAATCTGCATTCTAGCAAAGACATTCAAAACCCCCCTGTGTTAAGTCGAGAAAGTAAAAATGTAATTTCTTTGATGTTCACATTGAATAAGAAATATTGATGTGGGGGAATGATGGAGGAAAATTTTCACATTACCCATGGTCATTTTTAGAAAACTATGCATCGATAGCATATGCTATGGAGGCAGAGGAGTTACTGGATTGTCACAGAGGGAAGAGAAGACTGACTGTTTCAGTTAGAGGATTGGAGGTTTTGTCCATACCTTAAGTGTGCTTGGGCCATGGAGGCTTAGGTGGATGAAGATATTAATTTATACCACAAGGAGGGAAATTAGAGGAGGCAGAGAATCCCATTGTAAGAGTGGAACAATTAAAGTTGCAGAGGTTGATATGATCCTTGAATGACAATGTTTTGGTGAGTTGACTAGTTTTATGTAGAAGTTTAAATGAAATGGATTAATGGATTTTTAGGGGTGTGGACAGAGTCTAGAATGATGATATAATGTCTTGTTGATAAGGGAACAAAGACAAAAGGCTTGGGGGGAATTATTTCAATGACTATCCCAAGTATGGAGTCAAGGGCTACAGAGTTACTATCTTTTTGGACAGTCAATAGTATTTGTTGTGTAGACCAAAGGAGGGTCAAGGGTGTAGTATCTTTCATGAAGGACTAACGGTTTCTATTTTTTGTTTGGTGTAGAGGAATCCAATAGTTCAATTCTAAGTCTCAATCAAGAGTCCAGTGGGAGTGTGTATGAGGACAATCATAGGAAAGTGGAAGAATGTTGAAGCATGAAACTTCAGTGAGGATGCATTGCAGTTGGTTGTGGGTTTAGGTGAGTGGATCCAAGTCACGTAACTTGAAAGAGTTACAAGGAAGAGCATGTGGAGAAGGGATACAAGTTGGATAGGGCAGGTTGAAGACCCTAGAATCCATTGAGTGGGCAGTTGGAGTTTGGTGAAGGATCAAGGGCTAGTATGCCTTAAAATGGAGATTGATCTCATGGTGTGTGAGATGGTGTATTACCAAGTGGTAAGAAGTCAAAGGTGGGGTATGGCTTGAATTGAAGGACAAAGTTCAAGGTAAATAGAGCTTGTTCAAAAGTATGTTTTCTGGGTTACCTTAAGTCAGACCCTTCTATAAAGCCTTAAGTCGAGTCTAATTCCTTAAGAGGGTTCCAAGCTTTGGTGAATCCCTTGGGTTGAGTTAGGTTCCTTAGAGGATTATAGGAGGGCTCTGCATCAATCCTCTAAGCTTCTATACAAGAATTATTCTTTTTATTTCTTAAATTCTTATTCCTATTCATATGTAAAGGTAGAAGTCCTCCCAAAAACCTATAAATTTGTATCTATCTTTATCATTACCTAGGGATTGGAAACCACCATTTGTTCGGATGTGAATTTTGAATTTTCCTTCTTATTGAAATTTTCCTTCTTTACATACTTTAAGTAAAGTAGTTGAATACTCAAATCTTCTTTAAAATATTGATTCCATTTGTACAACCTAAAATTCTCAAAAATATAATATTTATGTTTTCTTAATAAAGGTAATGATCTAGAACCTTTATGATTTTCTTTTTCCAGAAATCTGATTGATTTCCTCCATCCAGTCTTGGAGATTCCAAAAATTTCTATCTGGTAACTATGAGACCCACAACCATTGTCTTTCTTTCTAGTAATTCCTAGGGGTTTGCCTATGCCTCTTTTATTCATTTCTATAGTTCAATATCCCTTTTTTTGGGCTGATATTTTTATATTTATATGGTTCTCCTCATTCTTCTCCTTAGATTAAACTTGTTGAACTTCAGGAAAACCTTGTTGGTTATCTATTGAAAGTTGTTCAGAATTATCTTTGGCCATGGTTGTTCAATTCCAAGATAGATTGTGAGTTGTATTTCCTTGGACTCTACCCTCTTCATGATCTTCTTCTAAAAAAAAATGATCTACAATTTCTTCTATAATCATAGTTTGTGTTTCTCAAAGACATATTTTCACAAGGTCTTCCAAATCTTGTTTATGGAAATGATCTATGGAAACTGCAAATGTTTGCGAATCTTCCCTTGTATCACATCTAAACCCTCTGATGGCCATATTTATTTTGGAATAATTTTTTTTTGAATTCATCTTCCTATTTTGATATCCATTAAATATTCTTGAAAAAAAAGTTTTCTCCCTTAAGCTTTTCAAGATCCTTTTCCATATATGATAGAGAATAATTATATGCCACTTTTTGAAGTCTTTCCTTAACCAGGAAAATAGTTCCCTCTTATGGTTTTCCAAAATATCCCTGTCTATCAACAAGTTGTTCCTTTGTTTTTCTCCATTAGTGAAAAGAAATCCATCATCAAACTTATAATCAGTATGAAATACGCAGAATAATTTCCATAAAAAATACAAAATATAAAGGATTAATAAACTTGAGTCTTTTATAAAATTGGCTAGAATCTACTTATCATGTGATTTCTCCAATTATCAAATTCTGAGAATAAATAATATGTGCTTCTGTAGACTGGAGTATGACTACAAATACCTGGATCCATATCTATGAAATATGCCTATTGAAAGCCATTATTTCTCTAATTTAATGAAGTTAGGATTGTGAGTAGGGCACCCATTTCCAAGACAATGTCTTAATAGCTTTCCATTTTTGGTACCTCTTCCCCTTTTCCCTAGATCCCATACTCCATGTTCTTGGAATCCATCCTTGTTGTAAATAACCTCCTTCCTAATTAATCTACTTTTTTTATCATTGAAATCTTTACCCCTAAAGTCCAGCGACCGCTGAGGTCGAGGTGCTAGAATCCTCTTCCCTACAAAAATTTCTCCAAGCACTACTATTCCATTTTGACATACATATCCTCATAATTTATCTCATTGCATTTAAATTTTATGAATTTTACTAGAGTCGTATAAATTTGGAAAATATTAGGGCCATATCACTTGCTTTCTTGTACTAGAATATTACATGCTTATCATACAATGCTATTTTAAGTTGATCAAATATATTTTTATCATTTCCTAGTGGAGGAGTAATGCATTATTTTTTAAGACTAGGTTGAATTTGTTTCTATAGCAAGAGGAATCCTTTTCAATTTTTTCCTTTTATTTCATTTCAAATTTCTTATGAATTTTACTCATTAATTTTTTTACAAATAATTGACATTCTTATCCAAATATAACGGTTTAAAACGTGTATAATTTTATTTTACTTTTAATCAACTTAGTCTTACCGCACTAGAAAAATTTATGTTTTTTTATAATAACAACAACATGAACAAGGGTGTTGTCCCATTACAAGACTCCCTATAGGGATCGTCAAAAGGTCACCATTTGTAGCACATTAACAACAAGACAAAAAAATATCAACCATGCTTACCCCTATTAAAAACAACCCAACACTTATCAATAACGAAGCATATAATAGTCCAAATAAAGTAAATAGAACATACCACCAAAAGTATAGAGAGTAATATACGTTGTCGAGTTGTTCCGAGATGGGAAGCCACTCTTTGTTTTCTACAGGAAAAAGTAAATGAACATACCACCAAGAGTGGTTGCCGAGCTATGCATTGCCTTGAGGGCGAACCAATCAACCTCCTTTAACCTATTTTTCAGACCTACAATTTCAGAGCACATATTTTGCATACCCTTATTGATATTATCGATGTCAGATTTCATTTTCCCAATATCACTCCCAACTTCATTCTATTATGTAGGGATCTCCATCATAATGACATTCTTCTCTGCACTGGGTGGGGAACAGGCAGTGTCTTTGATTTCGATAGGAGGGTCCAAATCATTAAAAATCCTTTTTAAGGCTCCCTAAGACATATGACAAAGAATATTTGTTGTCCATTTCCTCCTCCTCCTTACTCACAGTGTATTCTGAGTCCTCAAAAAAAGAAAAATCAATACATTTTTTCTTTTTCTTCAAGTTTCGTTGCCAGCCTGGTCGAGCAGTGAGAGGTGCTCATTTCCTCAGTAATTTCCACCTCCGAATCAATCTGCTTAATATTCAATTCTTCCTTATTGGGTGGTTTTCTATCTTGGCTAGGATTCTCCTGATTTTTACCCTTAGGATTATCTACATGTTCTATGGGGGAGATCTCTGTAGGACCCTGGAGGGCCTTAAGACCATGATTTTTGAGACATCATTTTTTACTAGGGCGAACAACAGGAATAATACTAGCAGAGGGAGGAGTGGGAGAGGGAGGGGCTGGCTAGACCGAGATAGTGTGAGGAGGATAGAGGGAAAGATGAAATTTATGCAAATGGTAGATGAGGCAATGTTTTAACATGGTGTAATTCTTCCCCTTTTTTTAACATCCATAATTTCCTTAACATTAGTGTCCATGGAATGGAGCAGGAAGAACGGGATGGAGACAAGGTCGCGATTTATCAAATGGTTCAGGAAAGGGAGATGATAATAGTAAAAAACTCCAAAGAGACCTTCTAAAGTAAAATATTTCATGACCAAAACACATAGCTGAGCCCAAGGATCTGGAATCTTTTCACAGTTGAACACACCACGATGTTTAACAAGTTGCTCCTTCCCCCGAAAGAATTGGTTCATGATGACAACATCATGAGTCCTACTATTTTTATTCCACTTCCTACCATTTGTGGAGAGACTCATAGCTTGAGAGATGACCTCCTCACTGACCTCAAAGATAATTCCACCAAAAGAGACTCTCCTTTCATTTGAAGGGTAAACAAATTTACGAGACAAGCTCTCATAAAAACTAGTCATGTTCTCCATAAATTGATCAATGCCTCCCTCTTTACAAAAAAACCACATAGAAGGAATGTTCTTATAATCATCCACCTTGTCGAGATCAACATGAAGCGTATTGCCACCCATGGTCACCAAAATCAGAGTGGTAGTAGAGCTAGTTTAAAAATTATTTAGGACAAAAATATAGAGCAGCACAAGTCTCAAAAGGGAAACTTCTAGATGAATAGGCTCAAATTACCATAAATAAAGGTAGTAATAAATGGTGTTATTATTTCAATAAAAATCCATCCCAAATATCATTTTTTTAAGAAGCCTTTGTCACGTGTGATAAGTCTATCACCCGTAAGCCAAGATGGCTAAAGTTGTCTTCTAACCTATTACAAAATCCAAGGAAATTTGATGGAAAGAAGGGACCATTATTATCCCAATTTCCAACCATCATACTTCAACACCACATCAGACAATATGTAATACTAATGATACATAGGTAGTGAGGTTTCAAAAGGTACTGGCCACAAGCATGGTTACCATCAACTTGTTTAATAGTAATGAGCATTAAATTCAAATTCAAAAAAGGGGTAATGTTCAAGTTACACCCTATGATGGTGACATTTTATTCTTCCTGCCATAAGATACCCATACTAGTTTCTGGTAGCAGACTCATATTTCTCCAATGTCGCAAGTCATTTAGGTGCAACCCCAAAGTAGCCAGGGAGTCAGCCGCATCATTTCCCTCTTTGTAGATATATGTTTTAGGGTGAATCCATCCAGGATTTTTAAAAGAATTCTAATGTTCTTAATAATCTTCCCAACCTTCCATCTAGCAGAAGCAAAGCCACAAGTAGATTTGATGATAATTTTGGAGTCTCCTTCAATCTCAAGGAAGTTAATACTAATCAAAATAACAATTTTGAGACCCCATAGAGAGCCATTCCCTCTGCCTGGTTCACTGTATTCCCCTTTAGATGACCAAAGAAAGGAGAAATCAATTTACCTCTATGGTCCCTTATAACCCCACCTCTAGACTCCACACCAAGAATTTTGGTGGCACCATCAAAATTTAATTTTTGCCAGTGCTGATGCGGGGCCTTCCAAATCGTGGTTTCTTGGCATTTTATTTGGAATTAACATATCTATCAAAATCATGAGAGAGTTTCCAATGCTGATAAAATGATCTATATAAAGCAGAGGGAGGGACACTAGGGATTTTACAATGGTCTACTGAGATTTTATCAAGTAACAACTTGTTGCAAGAGAGGAAGACATTTTTGGAGAAATAACAGTATCCTGAAGATCCTATTGTTCCTTTCTTTCCAAACACTCCAACAAAAATGAGGGGGAATGTGTCTCCACAACTACATGATAAGAGAATGATTCAAGGGGGGTCCAATCAGTAAACTATTGAATGCTACATCTGAAGACCCACTAAAGACTGAACTTGTGAAGGATCATTTTCCATATGTGGGAAGCAAACTGACAATGAATAAACAAATGATTGATGGTTTCCACAAGCATTTTACACATAACATATCTATTTGAAATAGAAAAACCTTTCTTCACAAGATTATCCTGAGTCTCAATTTTCCCATGCATGACAAACCACCTGAAAAAGTTGATTTTTGGAATTAGTTGCGCATTATAGAATTTTTTTGAGCTTTAGGATCACCTTGGTTCTTAATTAGCAGATTGTAAGCTGATTTGACAGTGAAAGCACCTGACTGAGACTTAGTCCAGATAATATTATCAGCTCTAGCAAACATGGGGATCCTTAGACCATCCGAGAATAATTGTAAATCCTCAATTCTAGTAGACAAATCAGGTATGTTCTAAAATACCGAGTCAAGTTCTTCTATTTCTCTCCAGGGTCCACATATTCCACAATATATTCACCAAGACATAGCCTTTAACCTATCCTTCAAAATCCTAAAATGTCCATCACCAAGTTACTTATCCTCAATTCAACTGTCCTCCTAGAATCTAGTGCTTCTTCCATTCCAAAAATGTCATTTTAAACCAACCCTCAGGGTGGTCCTACATTTGAGAATGTTGTTCTCGATTTGTAAGCCAGAGGGCAGATCTCAGGCATTAAGGGATCTATTAAAGCGGTCTCTATTGAGGTATTTTTCATCCATGACTTTGCACCAATCCCCCAAACCAACCACAAGGTTTCATCCAATTTTCATAATCAGTTCTTTATTCAAGTTGGTAAGCTTACAGATCTCAAGCCCCCCCTTGATCTTTGGGAAGATAGATCGTATCCTAATTCACCAGAGCGATTATTTTTCTCTCTTTGACAGCTGTCCAAAGAAAAGTTCTTTGGATTTTCTCTAGTTTGTTAGCCATAGACCCATAGATCTTGAATAAAGAGAGGAAGTACACAAGAATTCCTTGGAGGGAGGAAGAGAGGAGTTGGATATTTCCAGCACTGCTCAAAAGTTTGCATTTCCAACTAGCCAATTTTCTTTGGATTCTTTCCATGATAGTATTCCTAAATTTCAAGGTAACTTCTTTGACTGTCAGGGTAAGGACCAGGTAAGTGCTTGGGAGGCTAGAAGATTAACAACCCAAAATGTTAAGAATTTGGATTGAAGATCAATTTTAGTGTTGAAAAAATATATACTGCTCTTATTATAGTTTATATTAACCTGAAGCTCTAGCATAATCCCCCTGAATATTCTTCCATTCCCTTTCCTCCACAACCAAGAATTTACCAGAGAGGAAATTGTCATCAACAAACTATTGTAGAAAAGAGGGGGGGGGAGAGTGGAAGCATGTTTAACTCCCTGAATTCTACCCGTACAGGCAAGGTTCATGACATTGCGGCCTAGGACTTCCACAACCATAATGAAAAGGTAGGGGGATAGGAGATCACCCTGCCCAAGACCTTTACCAGAATTAATCTACCCCAAGGGACCCCATTAACAAGAACATAAAATCAGACAATTTCTACATATTCCGTAATTACTTCAGCAAACCTATGAGAAAACCCCAGCTTCAAAAGGACTTTATAGAGAAAGCACTAGTTAAATTTATCATAAGCTGTGGAGATATATAACTTAAAATCCTTACCAAGGTCTTTACACCTATCCATGGATTGAATTAGCTCATGTGTTGTAATAAAAGCATCTAGATTTGTCTCCCTAGGACAAACCCCTTTTGATTAGGGATGATAAACTTATCCATAAGAGGTTTTAGTCTATTCACAAACACATTTGTAAAAATCTTGTAGATAGTATTACATAAGTTGATCGACCTGAAGTCAGACATGCTTTTATGGTCCTGGGATTTAGGGAAAAGAACGATGTAAGTATCATTCATCTTCTTCAACATATTACCCATCCCGAGGAAGTCCCTCACAACCCTAGTAACATTAAAGATGACAATGTCCCAAAAATCTTGGAAAAAGGCAGGGGGAACCCATCCGACCCCAAAGATTTATAGGCACCCATAACAAAATAAGTTATCTTAACTTCTTCATCAGAGACCAGAGAAAGGAGAAGATCATTATCTTCATCACTAATGGCCAAGGGGAGATGACTCAGAAGATGATCTTGTAGCTCAATACAATTTCTATCAGTACCATTTGAGTACATCTGAATGAAATAGGAGGAAGCAACCTGAACAGGTTGGTCGTAATCCATGACCTCTCGTTCATTCTCATCCAGTAAAAATTTGATGGTATTTTTTTTTTATGCTTGCTAGTAGTTCAGTGGAAGAAGGCGGAATTACGATTTCCCTCTTTCAACCGTTGGACCCTCGATCTTTGTTTCTAGTAGATTTCTTCTTTTGCAAGGTTGTTCTTCCCAATTAGCTCCACATTCCTCCTCTTCTAAATGTAAGGATTGATAGAGATTCCCAGTAGCCATTTGGTTATGTATCCTATCCAGTTGAGCATAGATCTCCTTCTTCTTTTTAAAGATATCTCCAAACATGGATTTATTCCAATATTTTAGTTCCCTCCTGATAGTGTCCAACTTTTTTGAAAATCTATACATAGCTGAACCCAGGATAGGGGTAGACCACCATCAAAGAAAAAGGTCTCTAAATTCTGTATGAGCAGTCCACGTAATCTCATATCTGAAGGGAAGAGGACCGGAGCTAGGCCTATCAACCTAGTGAAGGAGCAAAAGGCTATGGTCAGAAGCAATCCTAGGTAGAGATCACATAGTAGTATTAACTCCCATATCTCACGTGGAAGAGATTAGGAATCTATCAAGTCTAACCTGAATGAGGTGGGTACCCTTCCTGTTATTGGACTAGGTGAAGGGGTTACCTTGCAACTCCAGGTCAAAAAGACCCATTTTGTTGATGAAGTAGGAAAGATCGCTCATGCTACCAGTGTAGTCCATTAGGCCTCCCAACTTCTCAAAGGGTCGAAATCAAAGGGAGTTGAATTTATGTTAAGTGAATTTGTAGGCGTGATATTATTGTAAAACAATTTTTGATACTTGACATATTTCGATTTAATATTGAAAGTTAAAAATAATAGAATTATTTTTATAATAATTTTAAAATACATTTTATTTAATTTACATAATATTAAAATACGAAATTATCATATACTAATAATTTTAACATTCTACTCAATCTACATATAATTAACAAAAAAAGATATTATTTAAAATATATATTAAAACTTTATTATCAATAAATTAAGTAAAATAATATTCAATCTTTAAACTAAAGTGTCCTAACTATATTAAGAATGTAATTAAGAAAATAAAATGAAGATAAGGTACATATCTATTATAAACTTAGAATAGAATAAGAATATATATAAATACATATCATAAATGTATTGAAGGATACGAGACATTATCTTTTAATAATTTTATTGAAATATAAAAATCAACGAAAAGACCTCCCTTTTCATAGCGAGGAAACTTAATTGTAATATGGCTTGTACTTGACTGGTACACAATATGACTTGTCGGAAGAAGGTTCTTAAAGAGCAAGACATATTGCAGAGTTTTTTTTGCATTGTCAGAAGATGTTTTTCAGTGGATAATCCATGAAGGACTTACTGCTTTTACATTGCCTGCCATGCCCATTTTGTTACAAAATCACCAAAATGTGTCATGGAAAACATTCAATGACAAATATACTTTAATGAATATCTAGATAATTTTAATGATATTAATGAGCTTTATAGTGTAAAAGAAAGAGTCATATTTTTAATAATCTTCTGTTCATTTCGGTGAATTGTCATCTGAATGGTTAAATTTATCATTTTTCCTCTTCTTAATTCAAATTTTTTTGAAATAGGAAAATTTATCATGACAAGATGGTAGAGTCTAACCACTAGAATCACACAATAGAGAACTTTGGAGAAATGGAAGCGATAAAATTATTATTATTATTATTATTTTGGATAAGTGAAGGTTATTGTTGTCACTATATTTATTATAATTTAAAAGTTGTAGTTTGTGTTGCTGTGTTAGAAAGTTAAGCTTATATTTATGTGATGTTCTTATATGTTATATTGTAGCTTTACAATGTATTTTATGTATTATATACATATGATTATAGTCATGAACTTTTATCTATAGCTAGGTACTAAATATGGCACAAATACAAATTATTATATTTTGACATCAACATTTTCTTAATGTAATCTTTCGTTTTATTCACAAAACATACATGGAAATTAAAGACAAGGGATTATTAAAAATAAACATTCATGTTGTCAAATGAGTTACCTATCATAAGGCGTGGTTAGACCCATACATTAGCTTTGATGCATCCATGATTTTTTTGGTTAATGTTTAGTTATACAAATATGTGAGAACGAGTGTTGATCACTCTTGCTCTTCTAGTGTGGTCGTCATTGCTACCTAAGAGCTCTTGCTATCAAGTGCAACCAATTTGTCATGTTGCTCTAGCTATTTCAAAGTTGTCTTATGCTTGATAGAATCACTTATTGTTGTTGGAATCTTAGCACACAATTTACATTCTAAGTGTCTTAGAGTACAACTATTGTGTAGTAACCTTAAACTAGAGCAATGCATTATTTTGTTGATTGAGGATATAAAGCTAGGCATTTGAGTTTTCTCTCAAAGAAATTCATTTTCAAGCATATTGTACTTAGCAATTAGTAGCACTAATTTGACAATTATCTAATTAGGGAAATTCACACATACTATTGCTTAGTCATATGTGGTTATAACTACTCTAAAGTATTCCTCGTGTAGTTGTTTGATGATACTGATAGCTACCATAGGCTAAAAAATGTCCAAATTGAATTCTTTTTTTCTCTTGACCAATTTAGTCTCTTTCTATTTGCACACCGACTCTTCTTGTTGCAATCATTCTACTTCATTTGCAACATGTTTCTACTTCTACTTTTCTCTTCCTTTCACCCTCCTATCTCTTTTATTACTCCATCATGGCTATTTGTTATTTTCCACACTTTCTTTGTTTTACTAAATGGTTATCTTCATTATATATCTCCTTCAACTCCTATTCCAAGTTGTTTCACATAATTAGGGGGACTAATAATGATTACTAGTTATTTAAAGGCACCACTATATGCATCCAAGCCTTGATATAGTCCCACAAGCCTTTTATGAAGCATTGCATCATTCAATACACATGGGTGGGATAAGATGTTTTTATCTTGCAATTTGTATAAATGTTGTCTTTACTAAAGAATATGTTGAATAATCACATCCTCATAGTCTTTGTCAATGCATAAATTTTATATAATCAGGTTTTGGAATGAGAAATATGCTTCGATATATATTTATATTAGAATTTTCTTTGATCTATAATCACTTTTCAATCTTCTTGTATCCTAGTAAACTCTCAATTCAAGAGAACCCTATTTTTGTCCTACCATGTAATTTTATGCATGTAAAGTTATAATTCTATAAATTATTATGCAAGGTTAAAATAAATTATTTAATATTTTATCCTTAGTTTCAATTTCCACTCTAGGACATGGTACTAAGATTTTAAGAGTTTGACAAATATGCAATTCACTACTCATCCATAAAATATTTATATTATATGCATTTTATTCTAGATGTGTGCCTCTAAGCTAACCAATTATTGATAGGGTAATAGTCACTATTATGTGTACAAAATCTTGCACTTACATATCCCTTATAGGGACAATATGCAGTGATTGTACTAGTTCTTTCTTCTCTCCTAGAACCATATCCTATTGTGCCACTTGTAAATCCTCATAGGTTAAATAGATTAATTAAAAAATACATAAATTGACTAGGCACAACCATTATTTATTTCTAGGAACTATTTTTTAGTGGAACTATCAATACTAGATATTGTCTACTTGTAGGATTGTGTATGTGCAATAGAATGAGGGATGGGTAGATGTACCTATTGAGGAGGGGATTGTGTTGGTTCCTCTCCTAGATCTCTAATGTATATTATTATGTGCATGGTCTCTTTACCTACTTTGGTAAGGTGGAAATCATCTCGTGCCTTCTCTCATTAGTCATAGAAATGCAACCTCATTCTTAGTCGTAGACAATGTTGGATTTGGTGCACATCCTTTTGTCTACCCTATACACTAGATAAGCATCATGATTGGTGCACATGCAACTGGAATATAAACCTTTATAAAAAATACTCTCTCCCTTAATAATATATATAATGTTTGTCATATAATAGATACATTGGATATACTTTTTAATTTTTGCATAGTGGACATCTAATGATTTTTTTATAAGTTTAATTTTGTCCTTTTCTCCTTTGTAGGACCAAATCATTTTCCAATATATTTAAATATTTATGAGGGTAGAGAAACTAATATATATTCATTTAAATTTGAAGCTATGCGGGTTAGAGATTTTGTTTTACTCCTGTCCTCTAAAGTTGTTTGAAGAATGTCTTGCTTACAAAAGGATTTAAAATACTACAAATTTACAATAAACTCAAGCATATTAGAAGTAAAATTAAAATTTAGGTTTCAAGTCATTATAAGAACATGTTTGGGGAAATATGAAGATTAAATGACAAATTTATACTTGAATTCTCATGTTATAAAATGTGGTATGAATGATGATATTTTTTAGAAGGGAAAAAAATTAAAGGTAGGACTTGAAGAAATTTAACTTCGAGAGGAAAAATATTGGAGGTAAAAATTTAAAGAACTCTAGATAAAATTTGGGGAAACTAATACTAAGTTTTTTTATTCTTTAACTACAATTAGACGACACTCAAGTTTTATTTCTTCCATTAAAAATGACCAAGTGACTCAATTGGCTAATCAATTAGATATTCAAAATAAGGTAGTCTCTTTTTTTACAAAATCTTATCTCAAAAGCTTTAGAGGATGAACATGCAGTTGATGTGTCAAACATATCTATAAAATTATTAAATAATATTACTCCTTTAGTTTTTGAAAATGATAATAGAACATGTTAATGGTTGAGTTTACTTTGGATGAAATTAAGAGAGTGGTTTTTTCACTTGTAAGTAATAAGTTCCCAAGGATAAATGATTTTATTTCCTTGTTAAAAAATGACAGTATTTTGTAGAGAAATATATTTAGCTCACCATAAAAGAAGCTTAAAAGGATAAAATATATTAAAGGAATTAACTATTCCCTTTATAGCTCTTTTTTGAAGGATACAACCGTTGGAAAGCTACAATGTAAACAAGTGTTGTTTTGTCATTGATGTAAAACCATAATTGGTGAGACTATTGCTATCTATTTGAGTACCATATCTATTGATTACTGAAGAAGATTTGAAGGCAAGGATAACAAGAAGACCGAGTGAAATGGTTGAGTTATGGAAAATTACAAGGGTACTTGATCATTTGGCACATTGGCAAATTAATGTGTTGTTTATCTATAACACTAAGTTATGATGTCAGTTTATTGGGAACAATATATACTGAGTGAAGTTTGTGTCGACCGAGCACCAATAAATTTCTGAGGAAAACAGTGATGACCGAGTGGAAGAACACAGTGTTGGCCGAGCGCTAATATTTTGGTAATTGTTGAGATTTGAGATCTCTGGCTGATATAATTGAATTTATTGGGATATGTAAAGTTAATTAAGGATAAGCACGATTGGTCCACATTGTTTAAATGCACGGGTAATCGTAATTAATGCATGGATCCAATATTTAATTAGTGATTGCTTTGGAGAAGTAAATTAGATGTAAATGATGTAAAGATCCATTGGATCTAATGTAACCTAAGATCTACGATCTTGATTAAGAAACAAAGATTTATTTTACCTAGATGAAGAGGTATAAGATAACCTCGAGGGGTTATTCAAGTTGTGAGATGAATGTGAAAAGTGTATGCAAGAGGATTGCATGGTTAATTGACTGATTGGCATGATCTAGTAGAGAAGGCTGAACAAAGAAGTAGAGAGTTGCAAAAGTGATTGCTTGACAGATTTCCAAGCAGATCTGAAGATTGAAATAAGAATGGAGGCCACTTAGTGAATTAGCATAAGAGCTGAATTGGATATGGATTTGCAAATTAAGTTGTATGTATCAGATCACACCTGCTGATTACTTTCTAACCACTGTATCAGTCAAAATCCTTTAACCAGGTTGACCTAACAGTCATTGTATAAATCCTTTGAGCAAGGTGACATTCAGGTGGAATGTTCTAAGACCTCTAACAAGGCCACTCCTGACAGGGTGATTAAATCCTTTAATCAGGTCACATTTAGCAATGTGTTTTGTAACCTTTAATAAGGTTGGCTCCTAGCAGAGCTCACTTACGAAGAGTGAAAATTTGGTAGTATGTTACTGGTGGTTTTTCCCAAATTGGGTTTCCACGTTAAATATTGGTGTCAACTTGTGTGAATGTTTATGATGTATTTTACTGTTAAGTTTTTGTAAGTTGATTACATTTGAACAGTAAACTGCATATTTATGTTGTTGACTTATGCTATTGCTATCGAGTAGATCTGAGTTGTTTAAAGTGCTATAAAGTTTCAATTGGTACATCTAGAGCTGAGGATAACTGATTCACCCCCCTCTTAGTTATTCTAAATTCATTCTAACAATTGGTATTAGAGCTTTGGTCTCTTGAAAATAGTTTGAAGGTACTTGGAGTGAAAGACCAAGATGTATAAAAAGGAGGTACCGAAGTTGAACAAAGATAACTTCCCCGCATGGTAGAGTTTGATGAAATTGCATCTGGATGGTATTGGTGATGCTGCTAAGTGCTATATTGAACATGATTATGTAGTCCCTACAACACCTCTCACCACTGAACAGTTAAGAGAAAACCAGGAACACAATCAAGCAATGTTGGAGATCGCATCATCCCTGAGCTATCCTGAATTTGAAGACATAAAGAGCTATACAAATGCAAAGAAGATGTGGGATACCCTTACAACTATCTGTGGAGGAGATACAAATGTGCTGAGAGCCAAATCTGAAATTTTAAGAGGTAAGTTTGATGAAATGAAAATGCAAGAAGGAGAAAATATAGTTCAATATTGTGGTAGAATAAAAGAAGTTGTGAATGCTATTAGAGGAGCTAATGGAACTATTGATGATAAAACCATTATTAGAAAGGTATTGAGGAATCTTCTTCCTATATATACTATTAGAGTCTCTGTAATTCAAGAATTAAGGTGTACTCCTAATAATAATTTGACTTTAGAAGGTCTGGTAGGCAGACTTACTGCATTTGAGATGTCAAATTTTGGTAACTACACTTGAAAAGCTATTGATTCTGCATTTAGATCCCAGTTGGTCCTTAAAAAATAAAGGAAAGAAATGTGTGAATAGTGACAACAACACTACAGATGATGATCTGGAAGAACTTGAGGCACTTATGGCAAGAAGACTATCTAGAGGAAAAGGAAAATTCAAAGGTAAACTTCCTATCATTTGTTTTTCATGTAACAAAGTTCGTCATATTGCTGCTAGATGTCCTTATAAGAATGACAAAGATGAAAGAAGAGACAACAAGTATAAAGACAGAAAGGATGATCGAGACTTCAGAAAGTATAAGGATTACAAAGACAAAGGTAAGAAATCTTTCTATATAGCTAAATAAGCTTCTGACAGTGGTTTTGATGATTCTAATGAAAATGATATAGAAGTTTTGTATGTTGCTATGAAATATGATTCTGATGATGATGAGAAAACAACATTAATTTCTTATATGAGAAAAGGTGACCGTTGGATTATTGACAGTGGTTGTTCAAATCACATGACTGGTGATAAGGATAAATTTGAGACGTTAGATCAGTGCAATGATGGTTATGTTAAATTTGGTAATGATGCACCATATCTTGTTAATGGGAAAGGATCAATTAGATTGACTGACAAGATCAGATGTAACAATGTATATTGGGTTGATGATCTTAACTATAATTTATTGAGGGTTGCACAACTGAATACTATGGGTTACAGAGTTGAATTCCATGACAAGAAGGCAAAGATCTATGATTCCACTGGAGAACTAGTTGGAAATAGAGAGCAGACAAAAGGTAAATTGTTCTATCTGGACTTAGCTAATGAGACATGCTTGTTTGCACAATATAATGATTTTTGGTTATGGCATAAAAGGTTGTGTCATGTAAACTTTGATAACTTGGTAAGCACAAACAAATTGAAAAATGTTAGAGGGTTGCCTAAGTTAAAGAAACCTGAAAATACAATGTGTAAGCAATGTCAATTGGGAAAAAATGACTAAATCTAGTTTCAAGAGCAAGACTCACACTTTTGAGAAAATTCTGGAATTGGTTCATACTGACCTTTGTGGTCCCATTAGTGAGAAAAATTACTATGGAGATAGATATTTCATTCTATTTGTTGATGATTACTCTAGAATGATGACTGTTATGTTTCTTAAAGAAAAATATGATGCATTCTGGTTATTTAAGTGGTACTTGGTAAAAGTTAAAAAGGAGATAGGTAAAAGTTTGAAATTTTTGAGATCTGATCAAGGAAGCGAGTTTATTTCTAATGAGTTCAACATGTTCTGCAATGACCGAGGTATAAAAAGACAGATGTTCACACCTAGGGCACCACCACAGAATGGTATTGCTGAAAGAAGAAATAGATCTATCATGGACTGTGCCAGAACACTAATGATGGAGAAAAATGTTGCACCTAAATATTGGAGAGAAGCCATGAGTACAACAGTTTATACCCTAAACAAAGTACAAGTCAAGAAAGGTACTAATGCTACAACTTATGAGCTATGGTATGGATATGCACCTAATGTAAAATATTTCAAAGTTTTTGGAAGTAAATGCTTCATACTGAAGGATAACAGAAATGGAAAACTTGATGCTAAAAGTGAGGAAGGCATATTTCTTGGCTATTCAACTAAAAGTAAAGCATATAAGTGTTTGAATTCTAACACTAACAAAATTGTGGAAAGTGCAAATGTTAGAATTGATGAATATGCAGAAAGAAACGAAGGAGAAAGCACATAGGAACCTGAAATTTACAAATCATTTATTTATCTAGACGAGGAAGATTCTAATGTATTACCTGAACCAGAGAATGAGGTTGCCGAGAAACAGCTAGCACCTTCCGAGTCACAGAATGAGGTTGTCAGGAAACAAGAGGTAATTGCTGAGCTATCTGATGGAGATGCCGAGACACAGAATCAACCTGAATTGAATGAGAACAATGAATCTGAAGCAAAGAAAGAACCTACTCTAGCAAAGTATGTGAGGAGGAACCACAAACCTGATGAAATCATAGGATCAAAGGGTTCTGCAGTTATGAAAAGAAATAAGTTGAGAGATGGTACATGCTTGTTATGTGATTTTGAGCCTAAAACAGTAAAAGATGCTTTAGAGAATGAAGACTGGATACAAGCCATGAATGAAGAGATTTAACAAACTGAAAAGAATAATACTTGGACACTTGTATCTAGGCCGAATGACAAAAATATAATTGGTACTAAGTGGGTACTCAGAAATAAGCTGAATGAACATGGAGAAGTAACAAGGAATAAAGCTAGAGTGGTATGCAAGGGTTATGCACAAGAGGAAGGAATTGATTATGGAGAAACATTCACCCCAGTGGCAAGGTTGGAAGGAGTCAGAACCTTACTTGCATATGCATCCTAAAAAGGTTTTAAAGTTTATCATATGGATGTAAAGTCAGCATTCGTGAATGGGATATTAGAAGAAGAAGTGTACATTGAACAAGCTGATGGATATGTTGACCCAAGAAAGAGGAACATGGTTTGCAGACTACAAAAGGCACTATATGGACTGAAACAAGCACCAAGAGCATGGTATGAGAGATTGAACAATTATCTGATAAAGATTGGATTCACAAGAACCAATGATAACAAAATTTGTATTTGAAGAAAAAACAAGGTAAATGCACTTTATTAGCTGAAACTTTTGTTGATGACATTATATTTGGTGGAAAAGATGTGTTATGCCAAACATTTGCAAAAGAGATGCAAACAAAATTTGAGATATCTATGTTTGGTGAGATCAAAGTTTTTGTTGGCTTACAAATATATCAAATGAAGAATGATATATATATTACTCAATCAAAATATGTCAAGGAGATACTAATTTTTTTTGGAATGGAAGAATCAAAACCAGTAAGTACACCCATGGCTACTAGACAAAAGTTAACAAAAAATGATGATACAAAGGAAGTGATTCAAACCCATTACAGGTCAATGATTGGAAAGCTGCAATTTGTTGTGCACAACAGACCTGATATTGCTCTGGCTATTGGAATTGTTGCAATATTTTCTTCCAATCCCAAGGAAACTCATATGATGGCAGTAAAAAGAATTCTAAGATATTTGAAAGGAATAGATGAATATGGTCTGCACTACAAAAAGAATGATAAGTTTGAGCTTAGAGTTTACACTGACTCTGATTGGGCTGGAAATGTGGATGACAGGAAAAGAACCACAGGTGGCGTATTTATTTTGGGAAAGATAGTGATTTCATGGACAAGAAAGAAACAAAATTGCACCTCACAATCTACAGCTGAAGCCAGGTATGTGGCAGCAGTAGTTAACTACTCTAATATTGTGTGGTTGAAGATACTACTGAAAGGAACGAAAGAGGAGATCACAGAACTAGTTGTTATATATTGTGATAACATGAGTGCCATTAATATTTCTAAGAACCCTGTGATTCACTCTAAGACAAAGCATATAGCTATCAAGTATCATTACTTGAGGGAGCTAGTTCAAAACAAGGAAGTGAGACTAGCATATGTGCATACTAAGGAACAGTTGGAAGACATATTTACACAAGCACTACCCAAGGATGCTCATGAGTATCTGTGAGGTAAATTAGGGGTGATTCCCCTAACTAAGGTTGATTAGTTCGGACTAGAACTATTGCATCAAATGTTATACTCAGAATATTGTCATATTGATGCATAGGAAGTTACACTTTAGGAAGCTGCCTAAAGTTGTGAAAGAAAGACAAGGACAAAAAAGAGGACCAGTCATAAGCAAGATGACAGGAACAACATGATACCCAGTTAGAATAGAAGAATCTACATGATGAAGATGTCAACGTCTTTGGCATTGTTGTCAAAGAGGTAGAGTTTACTATACTTAGAGAAAAAGGGAGAAATTACTGAAAGAGGGAGTCTACAGATGAACAGAAATAGAAAGATTTCAGTGTGATTATAGACACAAAGGGAGCAATGTTTTACAAGATGAGAATCAAAATGAAGATAAAGACATTAATGAAGATTTTTTCATATCAAGGAACACATGCAGATTTCTTGGATTGTATGGTAACTATGTTTGTAAAATTATTGTTTTAATGTTTAGTGTTGCCATCAATGCCAAAGAGGGAGATTGTTGGAAAGCTACAATGTAAACAATTGTTGTTTTTTCATTGATGTCAAACCTTAATTGGTGAGACTATTGCTATCTGTTTGAGTACCATATCTATTGATTATTGAAGAAGATTTGAAGGTAAGGATAACAAGAAGACCGAGTGAAATGGTTGAGTTATGGAAAATTACAAGGGTACTTGATCGGTTGGCACATTGGCTAAGTAATGTGGTGTTTATCTATAACACTAAATTATGATGTCATTTTACTGGGAACAGTATATACCGAGCGAATTTTGTGTCGATGAAGCACCAGTAAATTGCCGAGGTAAATAGTGATGATCGAGTGGAAGAACACAGTGTTGGCCGAGCGCCAGTATTTTGGTAATTGTTGAGATTTGAGATCTCTAGCCGACATAATTAAATTTATTAGGATATGTAAAGTAAATTAAGGATAATCATGAATGGTCCACATTATTTAAATGTATGGGTAACCGTAATTAACGCATGGATCCAAGATTTAATTAGTGATTACTTTGGAGAAGTAAATTAAATGTAAATGAAGGAAAGATCCTTTGGATCTAACCTAACCTAAGATCTACGATCTTGATTAAGCAAAAAAGATTTATTTGACCTAGATGAAGAGGTATAAGATAAACTTGAGGGGTTATTCAAGTTGTGAGATGAATGTGAAAAGTGTATGCAAGAGGATTGCATGGTTAATTAACTGATTGGCATGATCTAGTAGAGAAGGCTGAACAAAGAAACAAAGAGTTGTGAAAGTGATTGCTTGACGGATTTCCAAGAAGATCTGAAGATTGAAATAAGAATGGAGACCAATCAATGAATTAGCATAAGAGTTGAATTGGATCTGGATTTGCAAAGTAAGTTGTATGTATCAAATCACACTTGCTGATTACTTTCTAACCATTGTATCAGTCAAAATCCTTTAACTAGGTTGACCTAATAGTCATTCACTACAACATTTGGGGTCAAATTTTGACCCAAATTTGCGATGGCACCACCATTTGTATGTTATTTTTGTGTTTTTTTTCCAAGTGCCCCCGACGCTGTCATAATAGAGACTCCCAGTTGTAATTGCGACACCCTCGTGATTATAAACAAAAAAAGAAGAAGAAAGGCTCATTTCTAATTTATTGTGATCACATACCGTCATGCGCGAAGAGGGCATATTGTGGAAGCTGATTGGCATCTTGGTATATGGAAGCCACGACTTGAGGTAGGCATTCAAGCTTTGTCTTCTCATTAACTCAATTTCATTTTGATGGTAGTTGTTGATTTAATGGTACAATATGAATGTTAATATTGTAATTGTTTACATCTTTGAATTTGGAATGCTTGATGACCCGTGAGCTTTGAGAGCTAGGGCATCATTGCTATTACCTTCAAGCTAGCACTATGTGAAGTGTTTGATCTCTCTTTATTTGTTTTGTTGTTAATATTCACTATGTGGTACTCCCCGTTTATGATCATCTCATGAGGAAATGTCTTGATGGATCGCGGGCTGCAAGCTAGGGCATCATGCATTATTTATTGGCTCACTGTTTAATACTGACATTGTTTACATATTTACATATGGAATGATTGATGACTTGCGAGCTTTGAGAGCTAGGGCATTGTTTCTATTACCTTCAAGGATTTGTGTGAAGTGTTTGATCTCTCTTTATTTGTTTTGTTGTTGATATTCACTATGTGGTACTCCCCGTTTATGATCATTTCATGAGGAAATGTCTTGATGTCTCGCGAGCTACAAGCTAGGGCATCATGCATTGTTTATGAGCTCACTGTTTAATACTAGCATTCATTTACATCTTTGCATTTGGAATGCTTGATGACCTGCAAGCTTTGAGAGCTAGGGCATCGTTGCTATTACCTTCAAGGCATTGTGTGAAGTGTTTGATCTCTCTTTATTTGTTTTGCTGTTGATATTTACTATGTGGTACTCCCCATTTTTCTTTTAGAAGTGTATGGCTTGACTATGCACATGCATAATTGTAGATGAGGATCAGTAGTAATAGGATGTCATTCATTTCTTAGATATTTTTGATCTAACCCCCATCTCTCTTTTCTTTGCAGGTTCTGGATCACACAGGGGCACACTGGATTCATAGGCTTGTCAAAAATTCATCACATCAGAAAATGTCTGGTACCCATATTATTTATGTTCATACTCATACAATATATGTACAGTTATAAAATTTCATGCCTTGAAATTTTATAACATAGTTCCTTAGCATAGCTATCTCAGATAATTGATAAAAACACAGATAAAAAAGCTTATATACCCAAGTTGACTGGTTGAGTTGGCTCAATAAGCACAGATGATCATTCCTGGAAATGACTCAGAAGCATATCAAGTATCTCATCCTTAGGCACCTTAGAGAGGTTTTCACCCTTGGATACGTCATTTATTTTGACTTTTGTATGCTCTGACACTGCCACAATGTGGTTTTCACCATCAGCGCACCTATTTTTTCTTCTTTTGATTTTGTGACTGAGATACTTGATATCGGCCTCAGTCATGTTGACACTATCTTCAATAGTGGAGGATGTTACAGTTTTGACAATGTTGAGGTAACATGCAAGAGCATAGTCATTTTGGAATGTAAGGACTTCATTAGATGGGGAGGGAGAGTTCCAGTCTATAAGCTCGGGATGGCAGAGTGAAAGAGAAGTGACAAGTTCAAGTGCGTTCACGGTATAATCATCAAAAGCATGGACTAGCAAGTCAAGACCTAGAGAAATCTCATCCAAAGGTTTATTCAAATTCCTTTGACCCCTAGCGACCGTAGTAGATGACACGTTAACATCAATGGAATCAAACTTGTTTGACCTTACACTAGACCCTTCACCTACTTCGAGAAGGTTTTCATATGTGTGCACTGTATCTATATCCCTGTCATAGGTGGCATATGAAAAATCATCGAACTCATACTCATGAGAGTCCATTTCATCATTGGGCATCATATCAAGAACATGAGTGAAATCAACCCTTTGTCCTCAGTTTGGATGGGTTCTGCCTAGAAACTCTACTATGGTCAGATGAGCACCTTTTGACCTAGGTGCCTTATCAGTGCTTGCAGCATCATCTGCTTCTTGTTTGGTGAGAAGTGGCTGGGATTCCTATTCAAACTACTCTTGGAAGTGTGGTGGTATGTACAAATCACCCTGATGACCTGGATTTATAGTTTTCATTTCTTTCCACCGCTCATAGGTTAATGGAGAAAGTGAAGTGGTTTCATCAGAGTCGCTATCAGTCTCGACTGTACTGAAACGCGGTATAAAATCATCTGGCTCAGCAAAGAATGATGCCAGATCTAGAGGAATGGGACAAGGGAAATAGTCCTTCTTAGAGCTATCTTCGGACTCTTCAATTTTAGATGTAATTTTAGGTGTTGGTTGGTGATCCGTTTGAGGTACAAATTTGTTTATCCCCAGTTGAAATGTGAGTTTCTTGACGCCTATACCTGTAGAGTTACGTGTTCATCGACCAATAGCTTCAAGTGGTGCAAGCAATCCTTTATGATTTTCACCTATGGGACCATTCCCTTTGTATCCAAAGCATTGCATAATAGTCAGACCCTTGCCATACTGTTTAGGTTTTATGTCACAAGGTGTAGTGGTTTGTTCATATGTGTCCTCCCATTTATAGATCCAAGCTTTAATAACCCTATTTTCAGCTTCTTCCTGTAATGGTATCGTGGCCTGTACAAAGGTACCACCATATTTTGTTTGAGGAGGAACTGTCTCAAAAGGTCTCCCAAAAGAATGTGGAGACAAAGGCAGAGATGTAACAGGTAGCACAGGTTCAATTTGGTATCCTCCCATGTTAGTTTCCTTGAGTGTCAGAGCCTTTTATATTTCCTTTAGTTTAGTCTCGAAGAACTCAGTAGATTCTCTATTGGTGGGAACAAAGATGTCAACAGATTTTGTGAGTGTGTTGCAATCATAGCATGTATTAGCAGGTATAGTCACTTCAGATCCTTGGAGTGGGAACTTAATGCACTAATGGTATGTTGAAGGGATGGCCTGCATTTCATGGATCCATGTCCTTCCCAACAGAATATTATATGCTAAAGGAATGTCAAGCACTTGACAAATAACATCCCTATCAATAGGGCCAACTCTGATCGGTAACACAACTAGCCCCTTAGATTTTCGTTCTTCTTCATCATAGGCCTTAATAGTGAACTTTTTGTGGGCATCTATGCAATCTTTTCCACAGCCTAACTCAGTAAGGAAGCTAGCAGAGAAAATGATAAGGCCAACACCGTTATCTATGAGGACACGACGGACGCACTTTGGACCAATCGTGACTTCTATGTGCAAGGGGTTATTGTGCAGGTGACTCAAAGAATGGTCATCTTCTTCAGAGAAAGACAAGTAATGGGAGGAGGTCAAGTGACCTACCTATTAGTAATAACTGAGGGGGGGGGGGGGGGGNNGTGAATCAGTGGCCTCAAAAATTTATCCTTAAACTTAACCACCAATAAAATAAACCTCAGATTATTAAGTCCCTACAAGATGTATGCCTTGAAATACTTATAATTATTAATTGTCTGTCAGTTTTCCTTGTCTGTCCTTATTCTCCTTGATTACCGATAAATAGTATAACTATTTATCGAAACTTAGTAAATAAGCATAGTATACCGATCAACCCAGTGTTAACTATGTCAGATACAAAATAATAAAGAAATGAATCATACACACATAACACATGAATTTTTAACATGGAAACCCTGTTAAGGGAAAAACCACTGGGACCGGTACCCCAAATTTTTACTCTTATGAAGTGAGCCCTGTTAGGAGCCAACCTTGTTAAAGGTTACAAACACATTGTTAAGTGCGACCTTGTTAGAGGATTTTATACATAGAGGTCGTCACTTAGTATCAGGCATCTATTGCTACCATCCTTGAATCAGCCTCCTTCTTAGACTGTCAATAGGTATCAGGCAAGTCCAATGCTACTTTCATGAATCAACCTTTTTGACACTCCTTGGGATGTACCTCAATATATAGAAGACAATTCAGTCTTGCTCTGTTAAGAGACTTGATGCTTCAATGGTTAAACTGAAACACTATGACCTATTTCTAATGCAACTTTGAATTGCAAATTTTTAGATCTATTTAAGTACATTACCTCTCTGATCAATGTATCAAT